>MCJB01050852.1:107890-132588 GCA_002018475.1 Nicotiana obtusifolia | reverse complement strand
GTTTGGGTGCACTTCCGAAAGGAAAGATTTCTGAACCATAGGAAAGGAAAGTTAGCTCCGCGGGGAGATGGACCATTTCAAGTGTTGCAGAAGATCAATAATAATGCTTATGTCCTAGATCTGCCTGATGATTATGCTGTCTCTAAGACATTCAATGTCACTGACTTGACTCCTTGTGTTGCTTTAAAATATGAAGAAGGTTCGATTTCGAGGACGAAATCTTCCCAAGCAGGGGAGGATGATGCAGGTCAACCTGATCATGATACGTTTAAACCTTGAAGACCATTCACGAGAAGTCAAGCTAAAGAGCTTCATGATGCACATTTGATGGTGAAGAAGATCCAAGCATTTGGCGTGTGAAGTTTGCGTTTGGCATATATTATTGTATAGTTATGGAAGACATTAATTCTTACTTGTTTTGGAGTCCTGCGTGACTATTTCTTAAACTTAGCCAAATTGTGGCCTTTTTGTTAATTAGTTGTTTCCTAGTTGATTTAGGTTAACTAGTTATTCTTTTCCTAGTTGATTTAGGTAAAGGCTCATTCTATATAAGCCTAAACACTTCATTATTTTGATACCTTTTGACATTATTATCAATCAAAAACCGGCAGCACATTGCTCCCAAAATCGTGTGAATTAACTTGTCCAATTTTGGTGTGATTCAAAATTGAACTTGTTCCTTTGTTTGATCGAACAGTTTGCAAGACCATCGTTGTCTTGAGGGTTGTTCGTATAGTATAGGTACTCCGTGACTTCATCAAGAAGGTAAGTAGACTAGTTCCTACTTGTTGTCTTGATAGTTCATTGAGCGCCTTACTTCTATCTTTTGTTTTCTTGTTTTTGCTTTTTTTATATTGCATCACTTCACTTGGTCCTCCAGTGCAATTACTATTCGCTTATAGCCAAAATATCCATCAAGAAAAGACAATAGTCTTGTCCGGCAAGCCTATCCAGCATTTGATCAATGAAGGAAAGGGGGAAATAGTCCTTTCTAGTGGCATTATTCAATTTTCGGTAGTGTATGCGAATCTCCAACTTGTGACAGTTCTAGTTGGAATTAATTCATTATTCTCATTTATCACCAATGTCATTCCACCTTTCTTAGGCACACATTGGACATGACTTATCCACTTGCTATTAGAGATGGGAAAGATAATATCTGCATCGGGCTACATTATGACCTCCTTTCTTACCACTTCTTTCATGGCTGGATTCAAGCGTGTTGGTGTTCCACACTTGGTTTATTCCCATCTTGCATGAGAATTTTATGCATACTAAAAGTTGGTCTAGTACCATAGTTGTTAGCCATTGTCTATCCAATCGCACACTTGTTCTCTCGAAGCACTCGGAGTTTTTTCTTCCTTCAAATCTGAAAACTCAGAAGATACAACAAGTAATGTTTCATTAGCATCCATATAAGCATACGGAGGTAAGAGAGTAACGGCTTGAGCTCCAATTTGGGCACTTCTTCGATAGATAGCTTGGGTGGTGGCCCATTATGTCTATCTAGAGGCTTAAAAATTATCATCCCCTTTATATAAGCACATGCATCCAGATTATGACTATCTCCTAAACCCCATCATCCAAGTCAATGTTGTCGAACAACATAAGTGCTTTCTTTAGAGGATCATCCAGATATGCACCCACGTCACTTTTTCCCTCATCCTTATCAACCATATAAGATCATCGTGTGATCTTTATAGTGACCTTGAACCCGAATTTCCTTGTACACATGAAAAAATGCTTCCACATTGTCAACTTTTAAAATCATTTTTCCTTCACAAATGTTTATGATGGCATAGGCGGTGGCCAAGAGTGGTCGTCCCAAAATGATAGGGATATGTTAATCAGCTTCGTGGTCCAATATGATGAAATCCACTAGGACAATAAATTGCCCAATATGTAGCAACATATCTTCTATCACCCCATCGGGGCAGACAATGGATCTATCAGCGAGTTGCATCATGATTGTTGTAGGTTTTGGGTCCCCCAACCCCAAATGATTGAAGACGGATCAAGGCATCAAATTTATGGTTTCCCCCGAATCACGTAATGCTCGTTTCACATGTACCTCACCAAGTCAAACATGAATGGTGAGCTCCCAGGGATTCTTCAGTTTTTGGGGCAACTTCCTTTGAAATTTTGAAGTGCACTCTTCAGTAAGTGCTATTATTTCCAACTCAATAAATCTTGTTTTATTTTCCACAATGTCCTTGATTTATTTAGCATATTTTAGGATTTCACGTAACACATCAACCAAGGGCAGATTAAGAATTTATTGAACATTCTGTCATAACTCTTTTTCTTCAATCTTTGTGGAAAAGGGGGTGGAGGGTTTGCAACTGGTGTCTTATTATCTTCATTGTTTTGTTTCTCAACCTGTACTACATGTTTAGGAATCAATTCACCCTTAGGAGTAACTTTAGGCTTCTTCCTTTTTGGTACTTCTTCCAATTCTCCACCATTCCTCAAAATCATAGCATTCACTTGAGGAATCATTTTTGTATCACTTGGAAGAGCCCCCGCGGGTCGGGTATTTTTGCGTGTCACCAATTGCCTAACACGCCTCTCCAGATTTTAAAAATGAGTCATAAGATGCTGGTTATCATGTAACAGCTTTTTCAACAAATCGTTGGTGCTCTCTTCTACTTGGTGTGGCAATTTCTAGGGTTGATTATAGTTTCCTTGGGGTCTGTATTGATTTTGAATTTCTTGATTTCTACCCCATGAGGAGTTTGGTTGATTCCTCCAGTTGGGGTTACAAGTGTTTTCATATCGCCCATTCTGGTTCATTGGACTTCTACCTTGCTGGCCCACATAGTAAATGGATTTGGGATTCACTGGACATTGGTAACTCGTGTGACCTTCTCCACAAATTTCACAACAAGCGGTGATCTATTGAACATGTTGCATCTGATGTGTTTGGCTCATTGTCATCTTCATCGCCTGATTTGTTAGTTTAGCAATCTTTGCCCGCATAGCTGAAAGCTCATCTAGCTCGAGCGTACCTACTGCTCTATGTTTTATCTATCTCCTTGGTTCACCCTTACCTTACCAGTTATATTCATTTGCGGTGAAGTTATTCAATAGAGTTAGAATTTAACTATATGGTTTTTGCATGCAACTTCCTCAACAAGCTAAGTCTAAATTCAATTTGGAGATCTCGTTCAACCTATCCACAAAAGAATGACCCAACACTTCATCAGTATAACAATGATGCAGACAATATCTGAGTAACTTCTTGTATTTTTCCGAGCTTGACGAAGAGTCTCGCCATCTTTTTGTTAAAACCCCGTAATTTGGCTTCTCAGTGACATTGTTTTTTCGTGGGGAAAACTTGATCCGAAATTTTCCTGTTAGATCATCCCACGTCCGAATTGAGTTTGCTGGCTCCTTCACCAACCATCCTTTTGCTTCCCCAACTGAGAAAAAGCAAACAATCTCCAAAAAAAACTTTTATGTGCCTCTGTGGATCTTTATGAGATAGATCCACAAATTGCCCTATGGACTGAATTAGCTGCACCATGTACTCTTTCAACTCCAAGTGACCAATTATCTAAGGCTTCATAATAGCCTGAGTCATATTTGCAAAATTAGGCCTTGCGGCCTCTATCACTGGTCTCTCATCATTTTTTGTCATTTTTGTTGGTTGTGGTTGGACTATGATGCACAACTCTGCAGTTTTAACTCTTGCTTTGGCCTCCCTCCTTAACTTGTGAAAAATACTTTCAAGTTTAGGTTCAGGAGGAGGAAGATCGTTCAAACTATAACTTCTTCTTAGCATTCAATGTGGACACCTGTAGAATCAGAAACCTTAAACAAATTAAAACTCAAACAAACAACAAATAAAAGCTTATTCCAAAAAAAGTAGCTAATTTCTATATTCCCCGGCATTTTGGCCAAAAACTTGTTGGGGCCAAATGCACACTTGAGTATACACAGTCAACAAGTAATAAAGTGATGAGAAAGTACCATCCCACGAGGATTTATGATTAAATATTATCCAACCTAAACTATTTATAAGTTAATAGCACAAATGGTTATGAAGAAGATGGTTGTGATTTTTACTACTAAAAGTTACTACGGGAGTCAAAAAACAATTAAGAAAACAAAGATGCAAATCGGAAAAGCAAACACTTAGGAGGAAATTCGGTGAGATGGAAATATTCCAGGATTGTGGGATTAATATCTCTCCTATTACATTTTTTTCGATTGATTCAATTACTTGATTTATCATATTTATTGGTTAACAAGGTTTATTATGCACACCAAGTTCTTTCGACGCCTCGCTCTCCTATTCAATCCAACATAATACTTTACGTATATAGAACCAGAATTAACAAGAATACATGTATATCTCCTGCAAAAATAACCAAGTAAGGCAATTACAATATATCTATCCTAATCGCAAATATATTCCATGATGCCCGGGTTTAAGAACTTACTCTATTCAATCTTATATGCAATATATAGTTCCCACTTCCGAGTTCAACTATAACATGTAGATAGAATTCTAGTGTTAGTTACATAATTAAAAAAATTAAGTATAATATTGAATAAAAAATTTAATATGATAAATTCAAGAAATCTCATCAACCGTCAAACTACAAAATTAAATAACAACCAATAACCCCAGAATAAAGGGTTTTCTAGCCACCCCGTAAAGATTCTGATTCGTGATTCCCAACACTTGTTATGTCAACCCACTGTAGATTGGGATCTCTCCAGTAGTTTTTGGTACCTTATTGTTCAATGGTAGTCCAAGATCATGCCACATTATCCATATAAAATCTAGTGACTGTTATTTATTGTTATTAAAATAGTAAATATAGCTTGGGAGAAGAAGATCAATGATCTTTTTGGGGCTGCTCTGCTCGCTACTCAAGTTATGTTGTCAGTGGAATTGAGATTTATATTACTATTTTATTTTATTATTGAGGAAAGTGAACCTGAGATTGTTCTTTATTGGAAAGATGTTGATACCGATGAGATATTAAGTTCGATTATTATCTTAGCAAAGGTTTTATGATTAGTTGGTTGGTACCGAGAGGTGAATTCAAAATTTGGATGTTTTATGTGCCATATTAGGGTGATTGATAAGGGGTTGATCTTGAAATATTATCCTCGTTCTTTAATGTATTTAGAAAATGATCTCTAGACCTACACCCATTTATTGCTTGTCAAAAAATTTTCCACCAGAGTAGTATATTTTATGCTATATTTATTCTATCTATATTGTTAATCGTTTATAAACTCCATTCCGTTGACATGACTTTATGATAGTTTAATTATTCACCAAACTATGTCATATTAACATGGCGTTGTATTGTCATTACTCAAAATCTCACCAACTCATAATGACATCTAACCCAACCGCTATGTAAGCCAGACAATAAAACATGCAACTCAAATGCGAAATCGTCAATAATAATAAATAAGAAAGTGAAAATCAATACAATATCCCAACGACTGGTAGTACAAGTCATGAGCCACCAAGATTAATATTTACAAAGCGGTACGAATAATAAATACAACATATATTTGAAGTTTGCATAAAAAAAAAGCTTTAAACTACCATGAAACAGAGGTAGCTTGAATCTGGAACGCTGGTATGTCTCATGCTTGCCTTCATCATATACAGTAGCTCAATTCCGAAATCTACACACAAGGTGCAAAAGTATAGTACGAGTATAACTGACCCTATGTACTCCGTAAGTATCTTGACTAACCTCAGTAAAGTAGTGACGAGATTTTCAAGTCAAAAGATACTCACTTGGCATAACCTGTTGCCAAGACCCAAAATCCAACAGTCATGATGGCACCTAACATAACCCCCTAGGTAAGCCAACTAATAGCCAACGTAATTCAAATGAGATTAATGAGAAAGAAATGATGAAATAACTGAACTTTTATACAATAACTCAAGGACTGGTGGTACAAGTCATGAGCCACTAAGACTTAGATTTTCAAAACTGAAATGAAATGAATACAACATTTATTTGGAAAGTACATGAATAGAAATTAATTCTAAAGCTACCAAGGACAAGTGATAACCATAACTGGAACGCGGGTACATCTTCAATGCCAGCTCCCGCCATATACAGCGCCATCAACTCCAAGATCTGCACGCAAGGTGCAGAAGTGTAGTATGAGTACAATGATCCCATATACTCATAAGTATCCTAACTAACCTCGATGAGGTATAAGAATTATAAATGATAGTCACCGGTCACCTATACAAGTTCTTATATCAAAAAGGTATAGAACAGATATATTATCAAATCAACAAAAACATAGGTAAATCTACCTTGATGCTCACAATTCTTTGGTTTAAAGTGTTCTACTCAGTCAACAATCCAGCATGTAAGGGAGGTGCAGAAATAAATCATGTAAATAGTCAAGGAAATTTGCAAATATAGATGAAGGGCAATAACCAAATATCAACCCAGTACTGCGCGCAACCTAATCCAAGTAACCATAAGCCAATAAGGTATTTTGCAGCGTGCAACCCGATCCAAATAACAATGACAAACTCTCAGAGAGATCACGTCAACCAGAAACCTGTCGGTTTCTCACAATTCGCGTGTACACCATCAAGAAAGAAACACGAGAGGGTGACCATAGGGGGAAGGATCTGTATCCACACGCAAGAACGGCTAATTTAACGTGCTACCAACCCAGCATGGTCACACGCTCCATATCGTAAATCGCAAGGCGTGGTCACATGCTCAATATATATCGTACGAACAACCCATGCGCCATAATATTAATATTTAGATCTGCATGGACAACTCATGGGCTACACAAACAACCCATATGACGATACTCACAATCTGCTTGGGATGGTCGAAGGAATGACAACACAATCTGTCCCACGTGGTCACTGGCATTACAACACGATTTGCCCGGCGTGGTAACATGCATAACAAAATAATCAGTACGGCATGGTCACAGGCATAATAACACTGTAAGGCCCCATAAAATTTCACCTAAAAACCTGGGGAAATTTCAGAAGGAGGTTCTGTGGTCTATTATGCGTCCGCAGAACCGATCTGCGGACTGTAGATCTACCGCAGAACCAACCTGAACAGCCCAGTTTTGGGACCCTTTTCCCCGTGCCGCATACCTGTTTTGCGGTCTGTCTGCGACCTCAAACCCCGCTTTGTAGAGTTTAAGTTTGGAAAATTGCACCCGATCCTATTTGTATAAAAACAACTTGGGGTCTATTTTGGCTGGTCCTAACTTGTATTTTATAGGGAAGAAAGAGTTCTAGAGTGATGAGGGGATCCTACCTAAGTTTTTACCAATCTTGGCTCATGTCTTGAAGAATTCACAAGAAAGAGTAACAAGTTCTTCATCCAAGATGTAAGGTTCTATGTCCTAGTCTAAATTTTAAATTTGGGTAGAAGATGGTTAATAAGGGGTGTGATTCTTGGGTGTGAGACTGTATCTATGCATGCATACAATCATGAGTGGTGGTAAGGTAGTTGAGCTCAGATGGGTAGTCCTTGGGTTGTGGGTTTAAGGATCACCATAGGAGAAGCTAGGAATCATAATGCCCACCTAATGTTTGATAAAATGCTCAAATGAGCTGGAAACATAAACTCCTTTCCAATTTGTGTTCAATTTTGCTATATCTATAAATAGATCAAAGTTTCTAGGATTTTTTGAACTGTTTAGTGAATTAAGGAAAGCTCAAAGCAAGGTATGTTGGTTAAAATTCTCTCATAAAATTGAATCCCACGATGTTCTTGTAATTCCTGAGTTGTTGATTATAAATTGACTATTTCGAATAAGCTTGGTATCGAAAGATGTATATATGAATATGTTCTAAATGTTGTGACTTCAAGTCAAGCTCAAATGGAAGTTATTATGCCAAATTGTAAAAAAAATCCCTGTGTGCCTAAGACTCTTATTTGCACACATGAGTATTTAAAGTCTTAATTCGAAAAGCCTTGTTGTTGATGGCCCGTGACGATATTTGAATGTGAAAGAAGGGAGTATGAAATATGAAGTATGGTCAATGTGCCAAGAATGATATTGTGTTATGGCCAAGGGTGCCAATGAAATGAATGATATGTAAAAGAATATGAAATGAGTGGTTAATTCTTTTACCAATAAATGCTTTAGGAGTATCGTTTAGCCACCAAGGAAGGGTAGGTCGAAATAACCTAACCCCGAAACTACACGTGCCAGTGTAGAAGTGATTGAGGGGTAAATCCCCGTGTTAATGTGATGAGGTTGTTTCCCCTAATATGCGATGAGATTGATGTATTGTGATGTTTTCCCTTAAATGAGATGAGATTATTTCTAGCAAGATGTGATGTGATGTCGACCCACACGGTATTGTGGTGAGACGGCTTAGCCGACCGGTCTGAGATTGGACGCCAAACCGTGCACATGGTGGTATTGTGAGTGGATGTCTCAAGGTGAGACGACTTAGCCGATCGGGCTGAAATCGGACTCCGTGCTAAAAACTTGGTGGTGTATTGGTGCTAAGGATCTCCCAACTTAAAAGATTGGAACTTACTTGAAATTTATTGTTCCCCTAATTCGACACCTTGAAACTATTTAAGTCTCTTAATGATTTCATGTTTCCTCCTCCGTTTACTGTTATTTGTTCTATTGACAGGGTGTTTAGTTTTGCATACTAGTACTATTCCATATGTACTAACATCCTTTTTGCGGGGGGTACTACATCTTTAATGGATGCAGGTGATTCCATAACAGGTGCTATTGATCAGTGATAGAAACACACCCACTCATCAGCTGACTTGGTGAGCCCCATTTCATTTCGGGGTCCTGTATTTCTCATCCTTTGTACATAGCATTTTGAGGTATAGCCGGTGCCTTCGTGTCGGCATTATCTTAGCACTCTTCTGTTTCTGTTAGAGGCTCCGTAGATGTTATGTGAGTTGTATCTTGTTTTGGGAAAGTCAAACAAAATTTGTTGTAATTATATCACATGTTCCACTTTAACCATGATTGTATAGGGTACTATTTTGGAGACTTGTTAATGATGTGACTTTTGGAAATAAACCGGTGTTGTACATACGACCTCTTACCATCTAGTTAATGAAATGTATTCTTCTCTTTATTCATAAGTGAGTTGGGTAGACAGCATTTTGCAGGCTTGCTCGACTGGGGTAACTTTGTTGAGCGCCAGTACGCGCCCCGAGATCGGGGTAGGACAAGCTTGGTATCATAGCCTAAGGTTTTAATGTGTCCTAGGATATCTCAAAGTCGTCTCTAGTAAAGTCCTTCTTATCGGTGTGTTGTCAACCACATCTATAATTCGGAGGCTACTTGGGCATTGAGGAATAATCCCTTCTTTGATGCTCTAGATCGTGCGATAAAGATGATTGTAAGATTGTTCCTCCTTTAATTCGTGCATTGCTCTAATTTTAAGTACATGGCGCCTAGGAGGAAAGCAAGAAATGGGCAAGGAGCTAATGCCACACCAGGAGTGGCAGTGGATTCTTTACTTGATGATGCGGGTGAGCGCCCGAGGGATGAGAATATTTCCCCGACTGCTACACTTCCTGGTTCAACTACTCCTGATCAGTCTGCACCTGTCCCTACACCTACTAAGGGTGCAACGATCCCTCTAACTGATATTCCACTTCCACCTCCAGCCCCAGCTTTCGGTCTCGGTGTACCTGACGGGGATCTTAAGGGAGCCATACAGATGTTTGTTCAAATAGTGGCTTCCCAGGCCCAGAGATCAAATGTTGCACCCACTTCTTCTAGTCAGCGGGGGGATTCCGCTAGTTCCAGGGTGAGCATGTTTCTCCAGTTGGATCCTCCAATGTTCACAGGTATTGATCCTGAGGAGGATTCCCAAGACTTTATTGACGAGATACACTAGACCCTCTAGTTATGCGTGCTACTGAGATAGAGGGAGTGGAGTTGGCCTCCTAATGCCTGAAAGGGATGGCTTATTATTGGTTTGAGACGTGGGAGGACTCCTGTGAGGAAGGGATCCCCCCAGCGAGGTGGAATGAGTTTGCCGATGCTTTTATTGATCATACCTACCAAGACTAAGGAAGCCCGTGCCGCTGAGTTTGAGGGCCTGAAACAATGTACCATGAGTCTGTGGAAGTATCATATGAGATTCGTGCCCCTGTCCAAATATGTCGTCGACATGTTGCCCACAATGGAGGCTAGAGTGCCCTGGTTTGTGCATGGCCTTAGCCCCTTGGTTATTAATGAGGCCGCTATAGCTGCCTTGAATTCTGATATGAACTATGGTAAGATAGTGGCATTTGCTCAAGCCACATAGACCCGTAAATTGAATAATAGAATGGAGCGTGAGGGCAGTAGCAAGGCCTGGTCCGTGGGCAACTTTGGTGGTTCTTCTAGTGGTGGTAGGTTAGCATTCAGGGGAGGGTCATCAGGGCCATCCCAATCTTTTGCTCAATATTCAGTCAGCGCACAGCCATCAAGGCCCAGCCAGCAGCAGTGGAGCCGTTTTAGGCCCAGCGAGGGTAACATAGGATCCTACCAGCAAGGCCGGTCTAGTGGGAGATTTTAGCAGCCGCGGAGGCCCCCATGCCCTAAGTGCGGGAAGATGCACTTTGGACCTGCTTCATGGACCAGCCCGTAAGCTACGGTTGTGGTATGAGGTGTCCCATTCAGAGGGATTGTTGTACGTCCCACCAGAGCATCGGCAGTGCAACACAGCCAGCTAGTTTTACAGCCACTACATCCGTAGCACCTCGTCCGGTTCGAGGCACTCCAGCACCCGCAGGGCATGGTGCAGCTTCTCCAGATGTCATTACATGTATATTGATTGTCATTACACGTATATTGACTGTCCAATCTCATGATCTATATGCTCTTATTGATCTCGGTTTCACCTTGTCATATGTCACTACCTATGTTGCTTTGGAATTTGGGATAGAACCGGAACATCTTCATGAGCCGTTCTCTGTATCTACTCAGGTTGGTGAGTCTATTAGGGCTGGAAGGGTTAATAGGGACTGTGTTGTCATAGTGCGTGTTTGGGACACCATGGTTGATCTTATTGAATTAGGGATAGTTGATTTTCATCTAATCATGGGGATGGACTGGCTTTATTCATGTTTTGCTAAGCTTGATTGCCGAACCAAAAACGTTAGATCTGAGTTTACAATGAGAAGTTATTGAATGGAAGGGGGGTGATGTGGTGCCGAAGGGTAGGTTTATTTCTTACCTTAAGTCCACCAAGATGATCAACAAGGGTTGTATTTACTATTTGGTTCGAGTTACGGACACTGACGCTAAGGCGCGTACACTTGAGTCTGTACCAGCTATGAATGAATTTTCGAAAGTCTTTCCTGATGAGCTCCCTAGGATTCCATCAGACAGGGAAATTGATTTTGGGATTGATGTGATTCCAAGCACGCAGCCTATATCCATTCCACACTACAGAATGGCACCGACTGAATTGAAGGAACTAAAGGAGCAGTTGAAGGACTTGTTAAAAAAGGGCTTCATCCGGCCGAGTGTGTTGCCTTGGGGCGCACCAGTTCTCTTTGTAAGAAAGAAAGATAGGTCATTGAGAATATGTATTGACTATCGGCGGCTCGTCAAGGTCATGATCAAGAATAAGTACCCACTACCAAGGATAGATGACTTGTTTGATCAATTGCAGGGTGTCAAGTATTTCTCCAAAATTGATTTGAGATCCGAGTATCATCAATTGAAAATCAGGAAGCAGAACATTTTGAAAACAGCTTTCAGAACCCGATATGTGCACTTTGAATTTTTGCTAATGTCTTTTGGGCTAACAAATGCCCCATAGCTTTCATTGATATTATGAACCGAGTTTTCAAGCCGTTCCTCGACTCTTTTTTGATAGTGTTTATTGATATTATCCTTGTATATTCACGAAGTCGAGAGGACCATGCCGATCACCTCAGAGCAGTTCTACAGACTTTATGTTAGCACCAATTGTATGCGAAATGTGAATTTTGGCTTGTATCTATCACGTCCTTGTGTCATGTTGTCTCTAGAGAAGGAATTAAGGTTGATCCTCAGAAGATTTCTGCGGTGAAGAATTGGCCTAGACCTACTACCCCAATGGAGGTTCGTAGTTTTTTGGGCTTAGCTGGATATTACAGGAAGTTTGTTGGGGGGGGGGGGTCTCTACTCTTGCCTCTCCATAGACTAAATTGACGTAGAAGGCGGTTAAGATCCAATGGTCAGATGCTTGTGAAAGGAGCTTCCAAAAGTTGAAACCAACACTAACTACGGCACTGGTGTTGACCCTACCGGCGGGTACAGATAGGTTTGTGGTATAATGTGATGTTTCGAGAATTGGACTTGGGTGTGTATTAATGCAACATGGCAAGGTAATAGCTTATGCTTTTAGGCAACTCTAAGAATCATGAGAAAAACTATCCAACACATGACTTAGAGCTTGCGCCGGTGGTACTTGCATTGAAGATTTGGAGTCATTTTTTGTATGGGGTCCATGTGGATATATTCATGGACCATAAGAGCCTTCAATATATTTTCAAACAGAAGGAGTTGAATCTGAGGCAGAGAAAATGGCTTGAGTTACTCAAGGATTATGACATCGATATTCTATATCATCCGGGGAAGGCTAATGTTGTGGCAAATGCTCTTAGCCGGAAATCTATGGGTAGTCAAGCTCACTTGGAGGCATATCAAAGGCCGTTGACCAAGGAGGTTCATCGGTTGGCTAGTTTGGGAGTTCGTCATGCAGACTCTAGTGAAGGAGGGGTAATTGTCCAAAATAGGGCTGAATCATCGCAGGTTGTGGAATGCAAGAAGAAATAGTACGACGTCCATTATTGGTACAATTGAAGGAGGGGATCCATAAACATAAGACTATGGCTTTTTCTTTTTGCATGGATGATGACACGCTAAGGTACATAGGACGACTATGTGTTCCAAATGTGGATGGTCTTCGAGAAAGAATCATAATCGAGGCTCACACTTCTAGATATTTTATGCACCGGGGATCTACAAAGATGTATCATGATCTCAAGAAGTCTACTAATGGAATGATATGAAGAGGAATGTAGCGGATTTTGTGGCAAGATGTCCAAATTGTCAACAAGTGAAGGTCGAACACCAAAGGCCCGGTGAGTTAGCACAGAACATAAAAATTCCAATGTGGATATGGGAGATGATCAATATGGAATTTGTGGTAGGACTACCTCGCTCTCCTCGTAAGTTTTACTCCATTTGGGTGATTGTGGATCGAATCACAATATCAGCACACTTCTTGCCTGTTAAGGCTACCGACACAGCGGAACAATATGCTCAGTTGTATATCAAGGAAATAGTCAGGGTGCATGGCACTCTATTTTCTATCATTTCTGATCGGGAGGCATAGTTGATAGCTAATTTTTGGAAGATATTTTAGCAAGAATTGGGTACTCAGGTATATCCTAGTACAGCTTTCCATCCTCAAACCGATGGGCAGGCAGAGCGGACTATTCCAACGCTTGAGGATATGTTGTGCGCTTCTGTTCTTGACTTCAAGGGTAGTTGGGATGATCATTTGGCACTCGTAGAATTAACCTACAACAAAGGTTATCATGCTAGCATTCAGATGGCTCCATTCGAGGCTTTATATGTGGAGATGTAGATCTTCCATTGTGTGGTTCAAGATTAGGGAAGCGCAGTTGATAGGACAAGACCTCGTGCATCTCGCTATGGAGAAGGTAAAACTCATTAAGGTACTGTTGAAACAACCAAAAGTCATTAGAAGTCCCATTTTGGATGTTCGTCGTAGGGATTTGGAGTTCCAAGCGGATGAATGGGTATTCTTGAAGGTTTCCCTCATGAAGGGGCTGATGCGGTTTGGTAAGAAAGGGAAGTTGAGTCAAAGGTATGTCATACCGTACATAATCATTCACAGGATCGGTCAGGTGGCTTATCGGTTAGAACTACCTCCAGAAATGTCCTTAGTGCACCTGGTGTTTCATGTGTCCATGTTGAAGAAGGTGGTTGGAGATCCGTCGTTTATCATTCCAGTTGAGACTATTGAGGTTAATGACGAATTGACTTATGAAGAAATTCCAGTTGCCATTCTTGATAGGCAAGTCCGTAAGCTAAGAAATAAAGAAATTTCCTCTGCGAAAGTACCATGGCGAAACCAACAAATTGAAGAGGCCACCTGGGAGGCCGAGAAAGAGATGAAGAAGAAGTACCCTCATTTGTTTGAATAGCTATGTAATTGATTCTATGAAATTGTTCCCTATGAATTATGTATCATTTGTATAGTTTATGCTAAGGTGTTCCTTTCTAATAATATGCTGCTCATGAGGTCACGGTTGGAGCTAATTTCATGTCATGTTGCGTCATGGGTTATTTATATGTTGTTTGGATTGGTTTCTGGGGTTCTCTAACAGGTGGATATGTCCAGTTACAGGGAAAACTCTGGCGGATGTATTCTCTAATGGTGAACTTTGACCCTCATTCGAGGACGAATGATCTTAAGCAGGGGAGGATATAAGGCCCCGTAAGATTTCACCAAAAAATCCGGGGATTCGTGGTGCCAAGGTAGATTTATGCGTTGAACCCGCGGTATAGACTTTTTGGATTGAACAGCGCGTTGGAGAGTTGAAGAAATTTTTTTGCAGCATAGGGCATTTATGCCGTCCATTCTGCTATCGAAGAATTGATATGCGGACTGAAGATCTGCCACAGAGTGAATCAAAAAACTAGGCAAATTTTTGATGATATTTCGCGGTCAATTATGCGTCCGCATAACCGTTTCACAGGCCGCACATTCGTCGTAGAAGCCAACATGAGAAACTTTGGAAGGAGGTTTTGCAGCCCATTATGCGACCGCAGAACTGGTCTGGCGGACCTCAGACCTGCCACAGACCCAAACAGTTTTGGGACCTTTTTCTGCGGTCCCCTTTGCGGGACGCATGCCTGTTTTGCAGTCCAGTCTGCAACCGCAGACCCGGCTTCGTAGATTTTAAGTATGTAAAATTGCACCCGATCCCATTTTTACAAAAACAACTTGGGGTCTATTTTGGCTAGTAACTGGTATTTAAGAGAGAAGAAAGTGGTCTAGAGTGAGGAGGAGATCCCTAAGCTATATGTTTACCAATCTTGGCTCAAGTCTTGAAGAATTTACAAGAACGGTCACAAGTTCTTCATCCAAGAGGTAAGGTTCTATGTCCTAGTCTCAATTTCGAATTTGGGGTAGAAAATGGTTAATGAGGGGTGTGATTCTTGGGTATGAGAGTGTATCTATGCATGCATGTACAATCATGAGTTGTGGGAAGATAGTTGAGCTCAAATGGGTAGACCTTGGGTTGTGGGGTGAAGGAAATCCACCATAGGAGAAGCTAGAAATCATAATGCCCACCTAATGTTTGATAATAAGCTCAAATGAGCTGGAAACATGAACTCGTTCCTAATTTGTATTGAATTTGCTATATCTCTAAATAGATCGAAGTTGCTAGGATTTCCGGAACTGTGTAGTGAATTGAGGAAAGTTCAAAGCGAGGTATGTTGGCTAAACTTCTGTCTTAGAATTGAATCCCATGATGTTCTTTTAAGTCCTGGGTTGTTAATTATAAATTGACTATTCCGAATAAGCTTGGTACCGAAAGATGTATATTTGAATATTGTCAAAATGTGTTCCGGATATTTTTCTGTCATATTATGTTATTCTTCGGGAGCGTGTTCAAAATATGAGTATGTATTAAAATGCTGTGACTTCAAGTCAATCTCAATAGAAGTTATTATTCCGAATTGTGTAAGAAATCCCTATGTGCTGCCTAAGACTCATATTTGCTCACATATGTATTTAAAGTATTAATTTGAAAAGCCTTGTTGTCGATGACCTGTGATGATATTTGAAAGTGAAAGAAGAGAGTATGAAATATGAAGTACGGCCAACGTGCCAAGAATGATATTGCGTTATGGCTAAGGGTGCCAATGAAATGAATGATACGTAAAAGAATATGAAATGAGTGGTTGATTATTTTAATAATAAATTCTTTGGGAGTATCGTTTAGCCACCGAGGAAGGGTAGGTCGAAATAACCTAACCCCGAAACTATACGTGCCAATATAGGAGTGATTGAGTGGTAAATCCACGTGTTAATGTGATGAGGTTGTTTACCCTTATATGGGATGAGATTGATGTGTTGTGATGTTTCCCCTTAAATGGGATGAGATTGTTGCTAGCAAGATGTGATGTGATGTCGACCCACGCGCCATTGTGGTGAGATGGCTTAGCCGATCGGGCTGAGATCGTACTCCGTGCTAAAAACATGATGGCGTATCGGTGCTAATGATCTCCCAACGTAAAATATTGGAACTTACTTGAAATTTACTTTTCCCCCAATTCGACACCTTAAAACTATTTGAGTCTCTTAATGATTTCATGTTTCCTTCTCCGTTTACTGTTATTCATTCTATTGAGAGGGTGTTTAGTTTTGCATACTAGTACTATTCCATATGTACTAACATCCATTTTGCCGGGGGGCACTGCATCATTAATGGAAGCAGGTTGTTCCATAGCAGGTGATATTGATCAGTGATAGCAACACACCCACTCCTCATCTGACCTTGGTAGCCCCACTTTATTTCGGGGTCCTGTATCTCTCTTCCTTTGTACATAGCATTTTCAGGTATAGCCTGGGCCTTGTTGCTAGCACTGTCTTAGTTGTATCTTGTTTTGGGAAGGTCAAACTAAATTTTTTGTAATTGTATGACATGTTCCACTTTAATCATGATATTATAGGGTACAATTTTAGAGACTTGTTAATAATGTAACTTTTTGAAATGAACCGGTGTTGTACATACGACCTCTTACCGTCTAATTAATGAAATGTATTTTTTTGTTTATTCATGCGTGACTTGGGTAGACGGCATTGTGCAGGCTTGCTCGACCGGGATAACTCTGTTGAGCGCCGGTTGTGCTCCCCGAGGTCGCGACATGACAAACACAATCCACCTAGCATGGTCAATGGCATTCAGTCAAAATCAAATCACGCAGAAGCAAATATATAATAATACATGTATGTAATCAACGAATATCAAATTTCTTGCTCCTGTACTAGTATATGTGACATGCTAAAGTGTATGCATCTGCGAAGTGCACTATCATACTTCAGATCGGTAATTTCATCACAGAAATAATAATTAACAAGTTTATTCAGGGAATTAGCTTCTTGTAACCTCAGCATGGCTCAAATAGCTAACAAAAATATTACAAATATGAGAAACATTATAGCTTAAGGCTTAACAGTCAATTCTAGGCTTACCATAGCGCAAGCACTATCTTGAGCATTGATAAATACCCTGGTGCTCGCACATGGGCTCAATCCCCACATATGTGCACACCCATAGCACGTAGCTATCATAAATAACTCAAGCAACTAGTGCCTCAACCATGTTAAGATAAGATACTTACCTCAAACGAGCCAAAACAAATACCGAACAAGCAAAAAAACACTCTAAAAATGCCATCCCGTGCGTATCAACCTCCGAACGACTCGAATTTAGCCAAAATCCACTTTAAAACATCAAATAATACCATAGGAGACAAACCCAATCGATAAAGATTGAATCTTCAATCAAATACTCAAAGTCAACCAAAACGTTAAATCCTAACTCGTACATCAGAACCCGATAAAACTTACAAATTCCAACAACCCTTTAGATTGCGAGTCCAACAACACTAATTTCGCTCGAATCCGGCTCCGAATCGATGTTCAAGACCCAAAAATTTACTTTAGGAAAGTTTGGACAAAAACCCCAAATTTCTCTTTTCAAATCATTAATCAAGTGCCAAAATCGGAGGTGGAATCATGGAATATAATCAAAATCAATTAAAAGACACTTACACAAATCCATGCGATGAAAATCGCCAAAATCCGAGCTCCAAAACTCAAAACATGATAAAATGAAAAAAAAACCTCGATTTATATGCTTTCTGCCCAGTGCTTCGGCATTTGCGGACAAAATGCCGCACCTGCGACAGCGCATTTGCGATGTCACCTACGCTTCTACAGAAAATAACTTATGCCCGGCCCTTCGTACCTGCGAAAACATTTCCGGTTCTGCGACATAGCAGGTGCAAGCCTTATTCCGCTATTGCGCAAGATTTCACTTTTGTGCCCAAATGACCCGCTTATGCGCTTCCGCAAATGCATCCTAATTCCGCATTTGCGATCTCCTGCTCACAGCTCCATTTTGCACTTATGCGCTATACCTGCCGCATCTACAGCGTCGCACCTACGCCCAAATTTCTGCAGGTGCGGTTACACTAGAACATAGCCAAAACCAACACTAACCAATAAGTTCCAAAATGATCCGAACCACGAAACTCACCCGAGCCCCTCGGGACCCCGTCCGAATATAACATAAGTTCCATAATATAACACAGACCCACTCGAGGCCCTAAATAACACATAACAACATCATAACCATGAATCGCACATCAAATCAAACTTGATGAGCTTTTGAACTTTTAACTTCCAAAAATCGTGCAGAACCATATAATATCTACTTAGAATTACCTCTAATTTTGCACACAATTTCCTAAATGAGATAATGGCTGTATTCCAATTCCTGGAACAACACTTTGAACCTGATATCATCATAGTCAACTCTAGGTCAAACCTATGAACATTTCAAATCTTCAAATTGCCATCTTCTGCCAAATAGTGGCGAAACCTTGTAAAAACATCTAAATGCAAATCCGGGCATACGCTCAAGTCAAAAATCAATACCCAGACCTAACGAAACCATCAGAACTCCGATCCGAGGTCAAATACACAAATGTCAACCTTGGTCAACTCTTCCAACTCAAGGTTTCCTAGTTGAGAATCATTCTTCCAAATCAATCTCGAATCATCTGAAACCCAAAACCAATGATTCACACAAGTCATAATACATCATATGAAGCTACTCAAGGCTTCAAACAGCTAAACAGAATGCAAAGGCTAAAAACGACCTATTGGGCCGTTACACTCTCCCCCACTTAAACATATGTTCGTCCACGAACGTGCCAAGAGTCATCTCAATGCCATCAAATCATTGTGTAAACTAATCATGCACATAGCCGAAGGTGATCTCATGTCATCCCAATCCATATAATCCTGACAACACAACCTAACTGAAGATCCCTTCTTCAACCTTAGCCCATAAATCTTTGAATCAAATCTCCAACATCCAGAATCCATTACAAGGCCTGATTCTTACAATTATATACTGTATATGTCTGAACAAGCTGTAACAGGCCATAACCATAATCCAATATTTAGTCACATGATCTTCCACATAATGCAAATACTCACAGCAATAATTTTTTACCACAATATGCTCAATGATAAATCTGGTATTGGTAACATACCTCATATCAAATAAAACCTTGTCCAAAAGCTTCGTACACCGATGATGATGAAAGAAACACACAGAAACTCATAACCACCCATAAAATCAACAAGTCGTGGAGCTCTCTCGCCAAACAAGAACCATAGCTCAAATTCTAAGCCGACTAGTGAAATTATTCTCTCAAACATACCGTAATAGAATCTAATAGTTCTCATTCCAGGTCCAATATCCTCATCTCATCAATTATAGCTACTCTACTGACGTGCCACACCAATACCACCTCGAGCCATATACCGTCTAGTCCGTGCACCATGCAAGCAACCACTTGAATGTAATCGATAATGGAAGAAGAACCAAATGAGAGGGCTTTTTCGTAAGCTCCCAAATACCATCACAAGAACGAAGCTATGAACCAATCATCCAAGGAGTAACAAACACACAAAATTAACACAAAGGATCATACCCCATCATAACTCTATTGCGATATGTGACCCAATCCAAACACCAGTCCACATGAAATACCTCGAGTCATAATGCTCAAAATCAACAACCATATGCAAATCAACATCAAATACATGATGTGCACGACCATAACTACGGAGAAATGAATAGCACAATTTACAACAAATAGGAAAGACCATAATCAAGGATCAATCAGCCATTCAACACCCCAAGAACCATCTCGCTCGAATTTCGACTCAAGGCCCAAACAGAAACACATCAGGTGTGCAAATAACCAACAGATTACAACCCATCATAGCATGGAAGAGTAGTACACAGAACATATCACTACACAAATAAGCTGAACTCTAACCGAATGACACACCCCTCAATAATAATAGTGTTGAGTCAACAAGTCCGACCTGAAGTAAAATACACGTCCTCATTTGGCCTACCAATGGGCCCCCAAAAGTCCACAATAACTTAAAACCATGACGCATACCATTAGCTGACTAACTCGGGCCGTACCTTCTCAACCAACGGACAATCTGCCCCTAAGAACCCTCTTAGCCTCCAAACCCATAGAATACATGAATCACCATATTCGATCCAAAATCCACCACTCGAATGACTAACACATCCCTCTTACACAATCATCTCACGAGAAATACTTCTATAATTATTTCATGCCACATAGAAAAATCATAACATTAGCAGTCGATCAACCAAGCGAGACCGCAATACCAATGAAGCATTCATACGTTAAAACACAATGTGCCTTCCGAAATGTGCACTCTTCTTGGGTGATACCAGATAGTGTCAGCATTCTTCTAAACCTCAGAAATCGTCCATACTATCTTGAATTCACAACCTTCTCGTCGAAACTGAACCACAACTTACATATGCAAAATCTCGATCCCAAACGACGCACGGTCTCTAACATACCATCAAATGAAAGCACGAGAATCCCATTATCAACTCTGGGTCATAAGCAGAGTACATACTCGATTAGCTAGAAACCTTCCACTTGATCCCATCCAAAAGAAAATCACAATATGAAACATACTCCTTATGCAGGTAGAAAATATCCATCTCAAACCATAGTTGAGACCATCGAGAACTCTTCCAAACATATTGGCACAAGACCAAACCATAAGAACTTAATCCAACTAATCAACCAAGTCTCACAAGTCGCCACACCCAAGGGTATTGGCAAAAAAACTCCGGTAAAACCTTACTTCAGCATAAAAACCAAAAGAACCGATCATACCCTTACCATACTAATCCAGCCTAATACTAAGTTGTCCTATTTTCTCTGAGTTGCTTCCAAATTGCCTTCAAGCTAAGACTTCTCCTTGATAGAACACCACGATCCTTACCCAAAGCTCACCACAAGAGACCCTAGCAGGAAACTTCGTCGTCCTAAAGCCTATAAGACATTGTATTCCCTTTTAAGCACTCAAAATACCACATCTGAGATAACCATCATGAAGTGACCTTGCGTGAATCTAAAGTTGTTTCTTTAACCTCTCAAATGCTGAAATGTAGAATCCATAATAATACAGAAACACCACCAGTCTCAACACAATCCATCGTAAACTCAAATCTTAGCATTTTACAAATCCAAAAATTTCCTAATTGCCACATATGAACCTTGAACCCCTTAGAACCTTCTCTAGAGTCATCGACCCTACTCTAATCTCAAATGCACCTCACAAATGAGCCGAACGACCAGTGCTTCATTAGCACACCAACACCCGAATAAGTAACCACACCTTAACGCAACTGAGTGACTCCATTTCTCTTAGTACATTACATCCATCATGAATAACAAACGCAAATTATCCCAAGATTTCCCTATATTCATAAAGTGTAATACATCATGCACCCAGAAATTTCCTTACACAAGTCAACTCGACATCAATATTTGCAAGCCATAACTGATCCTCAAGCATGCCTCAGACCGAAAACTAACACAACACATAGCCATGCAATCTGATCGTTAGTAGCAAACTCCCCCACTTTGCTCAAAGCCATAGAACACAACATGTGATAACCCACAATACCCTTACTCCATCACTGCCATAATCTTGCACTACAATTCAACTAAATCCTTCTTAAGCTCATGTGACATAAATCATTAAATGCCTCAAATCATTTGCTAAGCTCAGATTCATCTTTGTAATAGTCAAGTCAATTTCCTCAAGTGATCCAAACTCCAATTGCAACACATATAACCCACTGGTTATATGAATCACACACCATCAGTACATATCGCAGGAGATAACCCACTTGCTTAGTCTCAATTAGGCCTCTCTCTATATCCTCTCATGGATACAATCACGATGCAATCACTTAATCATCCCAAGTCTGAACTCGTCAGCAAGACATAAGGATCCACTTCATCCCACCAATGAATAACATCAAAGATCCCTCAACATACTCATCACTTGAGATTGTATATTCTTCAAGACAGAAATCAAGCAACTATATTCCCTTTGCATCCCAAGCAAAATTCTCCTTTTCACATTAAAACCATCTTTGCACATTCCGAGTAACATAATACTCATCATACAGCTGTCCAACCATCCATTGAGCCACCAGTCCCACTCCTAGGTACAGTACCAAATATATAAGTCCAAAGGCACATACTCTCTTAACTGAAACCACCAAGCCCAAGTTGCGACCAAAGCCCAGCCTCAAGTCCTCCTATCACCAAAACGTAAAACGCATCTCGCACCTCATCAATGGAATCGCAAGCCATCGATGCACAGCTAATATTGAGCACCCAACACAACACACGAGTGAGTGGAAGGAATTAGAAAAGATATGCTTCAAGATTTAATCAACGCCGCATGACAAGGAAAGAATGATGGGAAATTTTTCCAACATGCCCGGTAGCCTCTCGAAGATAGGTATGGACATCATCATACGTATCCGCAATACTCCACTAGACAGTTGCTCAGGACTCGTAGAACCTATGAACCTAGAGCTGTAATTCTAGCTTATCGTAATCCAAAATCCACCAGTCGTGATGACATCAAACCCTACTCGCTAGGTAAGCCAACTAACAGACAACAAAATTAAAATGAGATTAATGAGAAATAAATGACGAAATAACTGAACTTTTATACAATAACCCAAGGACTGGTTGTACAAGTCACGAGCCACTAAAACTTAGATTTTCAAAACTGAAATGAAATGAATACAACATCTGTTGGGAAAGTATATGAACATAATTTAAATCTAAAGCTACCAAGGGTAAGTGATAGCTATAACTAGAAAGTGGGTACATCTTCAATGCCAACCCCCGCCACACACAACAGCATCAACTCCAAAATCTGCACGCAAGGTGCAAAAGTGTAGTATGATTACAACCAGCCCATGTACTCAATAAGTATTTTAGCTAACCTCGGTGAGGTAATAGCATCAAGAATTATAAATGATACTCACCAGTCACCTGTACAGGTTCTTAAATCCAATAGTTATAGAACAAATATATGATCATATCAAGAAGAACACAGGTAAATCCACCTTGGTGCTCACAATTATATGTTTAAAAGTGTTCTACTCAGTCAACAGTCCAGCATATAAGGGAGGTGTGCAAATAAATCGGGTAATCAATCAAGGAAATTTGAAAATAAAGATGGAGTGCAATAACCAAATATCAATCCGTTGCGGGCGCAACCCGATCCAGATAACAATAACCAGCTCTCCCAGAGCTCACATCAACCAAAAACCCGTCTGTTTCTTACAATTCGCGTGTACACCATCAAGAGAGAAATATGAGAGGGTAACCCTAGGGGATGGATCCGTATCAACACGCAAGCACGGCCAATTCAACATGCTACCAGCCCAGCGTTGTCACTTGCTTAATATCATAAACTGCCCAGCATGGTTACAAGCTCAATATCAACCGTACGGCAAGGACAACTCACGTGCCATGATATCAGTATATGGATTCCCACGGCGAACTCACGTGCCGATACTCACATCCGACCAGTGTGGTCACATGCAACAACACAATCTGCCCGGCATGGTCACAAACATAACAACAGAATTCGCCAGGCGTGGTCACAAGCATAACAACACTATCCGCCTGGCGTGGTAACATGCATAACAACAAAATCTGCTTAGCATGGTCATAGGCATCCAGTCCAAATCATATCACGCAGAAGAAAATATACAAGAATACATATATGTGATCAAACGAATCTCAAATTTCATACTCCTGGGCTGGTATAAGTGACATGCTAAAGTGCATGCATGTGCAAAGTGCGCTATCATAGTTCAAATCGATAATTCCATAACAGAAATAACAGTTACCATGTTTCTTCAAGGAATTATCCTCTATGTAACCTCAACATGGCTCAAATAGTTCACAAAAATGTTAAAAATATGAGAAAAAATTATAGCTTAAGGAATAAAAATCTATTCCAAGCTTGTCATAGCCTAAGTACTATCCCGAGCATGGATAAATAACCCGGTGCTCGCACATGGGCTCAATTCCCACACATGTGCGCACCCATAGAATGTAGCTATCACAAATAACTCATAAAATTAATGCCTCAACCGTGTTTAGATAAGATACTTTCCTCGAACAAGCCAAAAAAAATACTGAGCAAGCCAAACAACACTCTAGAAATGCCATCCCATGCATATCAACCTCCAAACGGCTCAAAACTAGCCAAAAGAAACTCAAAAATATCAAATAATGCCATAGAAGACAAACCCAATCGATAAAGATCGTATCTTTAATCAAATACTCAAAGTCAACCAAAAAGTCAAACCCGGGCTCGCAACTCGGAACCCAACAAAACTAACAAATTCCTACAACCCATTCAATTACGAGTCCAACAATACTAGTTTCACTCATATACGACTTAGAATCGATGTTCAAAACCCAAATATTTTCTTTAGAAAAGTTAAGAAAAA
>MCJB01050852.1:71407-107867 GCA_002018475.1 Nicotiana obtusifolia | reverse complement strand
AAAAAAACCCCCCCCCCCCCCCCCCATTTATCATTTGAAATCACCATTCAAATACCAAAATCGAAGACGCAATCACAAAATATAATCAAAACTGAATGAAAACACTTATCCCAATCCATGTGGTGAAAACTGCCTCCAAAATTGCCCGAATCTGAACTCTATAACTCAAAATATGATAAAATAAATAAACCCTGGATTTATATGGTTTCTGCCCAGCGCTTTAACATTTGCGGACAAAATGCTGCACCTGAACTGTCATTTTTGTAGCGGCACCTCCGCTTCTACGAAAAATCACTTACTGTCGGCCCCTTGCACATACAAAAATAGTTACGCTTCTACGACATATCTGGTGCGAGCCTTATTCTGCTCCTGCGTAAGATCTCGCTTCTTACACCAAATGATCTGCTTCTGCGCTTCCGCAAATGCAGCTGCGGTCTCGTGCTCCGAACTCTAGTTTGCTCTTCTACACTATACCTGCCGCATCAATGGCTCTGCATATAGGCCCAAATTTCCGTAGGTGCGGTCACACCAGAACATTGCCAAAACCAGTATTAACCAATACAAAATGATCCAAACCAAGAAGCTCGCCTGAACCCCTTGGGACCCCATCCGAACATACCAACAAGTTCCAAAATATAACATGGACCTACTCAAGGCCCCAAGTCACACATAACAACATCAAAACCATGAATCATACCTCAAATCAAACTTGATGAACATTCAAATTCCAAAACTCATGCCGAACCATATCAAATCAACTCGGAATGACCTCAAATTTTGCACACAAGTTCCAAATGACATAACTGACCTATTCCAATTCTCGAAAATAACAATTAGAACCTAATATCATCTAAGTCCACTCTCAGTCAAACCTATGAACATTGCCAAGTTTCAAATTGCCAACATTCGCCAAATGGTGCTGAAACCTTCTAGAAACATCCAAATGCAATCGAGGCATACTCAAAATTCAAAAATCACTATCTAGACCAAATAGAACCATCAAAACTCTAATCTGAGGTCAAATACATCAAAGTCAAACTTGGTCAAATCATCCAAATTAAGGTTTCCTAGATGAGATCATTCTTCCAAATCAATCTAGAATCCCCTGAAAACCAAAACTGATGATTCACACAAATCATAATACATTATATGAAGCTACTAAAGTCGTTAAACAGCTGAACAGAATGCAAATGCTCGAAATAATCGATTGGGTCGTTACACCTATATATCTCAACTATAATTAGCCAACTGGTTGTTTTGAGGTCTAGCATTCCGTTTTGTGGTTCGAGATCTAGAGTGGCTTTATATTTTGTATTATTACTTGCATATATGGTCAGATACGATTTTCGGATGATTTTGGATCGATTTGGATGAGTGATTCTCATTTTAGAAGCTTAAGTTGGAAATGTTGACCGAGGTTATTACTTTTGTGAAAAAGATTCCAGAATAGTATTTCGATGGCTCCGATTGGTTAATATTGTGATTTGGAATAGGGAGTATGCTTGAAATTTATTATGGAGTTGGTTTGATAGGATTTGGACGCTTGGTTGCAATTCTAGAGGTTCTCTAGTTTTCTTTTAAAAATCATGCATTTTTATGTCCGATTTGTTGTTGTAGATGTTATTTTTTGTTTTGATCACATGAGCGAGTTCGTATGTTATTTTTAGACTTGTGTTGATTTTTGGTGGGTAGACCTAAGGGCTCGGGTGAGTTTCAGATTGCTTTTCTATTTGTTTTGTTAAACTTTTGTGTGCTGGTTCTGGCGTCATCGCATTTGCAATGAAAAGGTCACAAATGCGACCATCGCATTTGTAGAGTTCTAGTCACTTTTGCGATTATGAATTGCTGGGGAAAGGACTCACATTTGCGAATTATTCTTCGCTTTTGCGAGAGGCTTGTTGTTCTCTTTTGCGAGACAATTGTCGCTTTTGCGATGGCAGCGGGGGAAATGGATCTTCACATTTGCAAAGATTTTCTGCAGTATTAGTCAGGGATTCGTTTTTCGAACAAATGTTCGCTTTTGCAGTTTCGCATTTGCAAACTCCTGGTCGCAAACATGATATCTACATCTAGTTATATGTTTTGTATATCGGGACTTAGTCTCATTTGAACATATTTTGAGCCCAAGACTCGGTGGTAGGCGATTTTGTGGAGAGATTTTCATACCAAACTTTTGGGTAAGTGATTTTAATTAATTTTTAAATATATTTCATGATTATATATGAGATTTAACGTCAAAATTTATGAGAATCAAAAAGAAATTTTGGGGATATTATCTATGTTTTAAAAAATGAAAATTTGTTATTTGAATGTCGAATTTGATTCTTCTTTGAAAACAAAATACATATATGGACTCATGGGGTTATGGGTAGTCAAGATCTACCCTTGGACTTGGGTTTTTATTGGGCAGGCCCGGTGTTGATTTTTGTTGACTTTTGAGGAATGTATAAAGATCATAGCTTTACTCATTTGAATTGGTTTCTTTTGCATTATTTGATGTTATTAAGTCGATTTTGGTTAGATTTGAGACGAGCGGAGGTGAATTGTAAAGAAAAAGCTATTATTGAGTGTTGATTTGACCTAGTTGAGGTAAGTATTCCTAACTTTGTGTGGGGTAACTACCCTATAAGGATTGGTTTGTTGCACTATTTGAATTACGTGGAAGACGAGTATACGAGGTGACGAGTGTGTACATGGTCTTATGTGATGAAATTCGACTGATTTATACTCTTTGGCGTCCTTCATGCATCTAATGAAGTTGCCCTATCATGTAATATTGTCCATTGTTAGATTTACTCTTACACGCTTTATTTGAAGTTGTTAGTACATGTTATATCTTTTATTATCAAATATACTCTTATATGCTTTAGTTGAAGTTGTTGCCTCTTATTGTCAAGTTATCTCTTTCATTGTTGATTTACTATTATTTGAAGTTGTTGTTATATGTTATCTCTTTCATTTTTTATTTACTCTTATTTGAAATGGTTGTTACATGTTATCTCTTCCATTATTGATTTAATCTTATTTGAAGTCGTTACTACATGTTATCTCTTTCATTTTTGAGTTATCTTTATTTGTAGTCATTATTACTTGTTGTCTATTTCATTGTTGAGCTTATTCTTCCATTCATTGTGTTGTTGAAATTCTAGTGTTGATTTACTTACCGCACTCCCATGTTATTGTTTTACTCAGTGTTGTTGACCCATGGGCTATGTGTTATCGTGGTATTGGAATTGTAGTTATTGAAATGTGGTGGCATATGATCACATGTAGTGCGAGTTATTATATTTTGTTTTTTATGTTTTTTTTTTTTTTTGCTAAATATAAGATTTTATTGATAGAAGCAAAGTACAAAAGTGGAGGGGGACATAAACCTTACCTCCAATAAAAGAGTAAATGTACCCTTAGTTATCCTAAAGTGATAACTAAGTGTACCTACAATGTGATAAGGTGTTAGACCTATGGTGATGTGGCGATTGTCTATTTTATAGTGATAGGCAATCGCAATTACAAAACAGAGTGTGATTGATCTAGGTCAGCTATACAAAAAAATACATGTGTCCCTACTTCTATTATGTGATTTAGGAATGTGATCCCTCGTATGTACATCTGGTATCTAAATGTGATTTCTAGAATTCTCAAAAGAGTAGCAAAAGAGTACTAGCTATCTTCAATTTTGCTTTGTCCTTGAAAAGAAAAGCCAAGTTGAAGATGGCTATTTGAGTTGGAGAACAGTGTTATTTTTGCTAGTGGTTGAGCAAAGTGCTGAGTACTTCTGTTGACTATGTGCTGAGGCTGCTGCTGTAGAATGTCTGTGTGTTTTCTGTGTCTTCTTTTGGGTAGTGTGCTTGGTTTTGGAGTTCCTTTGGGAGCTGCTATCTGCTCTTGTTTCAGCCTTTAGGTTGACTACTTTTCTGTTGGCCCTGTGTGACTGCAGCTTCTGATGATGGTTTGTTGTTGCTTCTATGTCCTGCGATGTATGTTGCTGCTATGCTGCTGAGTGAGGTCTAGTATCCAGTGTTGCAATATGGCTAGAGATGTCCATGATGATTGCTGTAGTTGCAAGAGATTGAGCACCAAAGGTGCTAATGCCACACCTTGCAACTGCAGCAATGATCTGAACCATTTCAAGCTGTTTACAGTGATGAGTGGGATGCTGAGTTCAGTGAAGGAGATGATGCTTGTGTTGCTGCTATTTTGCTGTTTTATGGTTCTGTGATCTTCTATATTAGATTCAGGATGTTGCTTCTATGGATTGACTATTGGCTGTGCATCTGTGGCATGTACTTGCTTTTGGCTCAGATTGTTTACATTGTTGTTCCTGTATATTTGTGTGTTGTTTGAGTTCCAGTGGTGTATTGTAATAGGGAGGATCCATGGTGATTGCTGTAATTGAAAGAGATTGAGCACCATTAGTGCTAATACCACACCTTGCAATTGCAGCAATGACCTGGACCATATTGAGTTATCTGCAGTGATGTGGTAGTTGTTGAGTTCAATGGTGTCTTGCTGCTGCTGATGTTGGTGGTATTGGTGTTCAGACAAAATGCCGTGGCAGCAATGGAGATTCTGCACATGGCTTCTGTAGTGGCAGACTTATTCTAGGAGTGTATCATGGTGGATATAGACCTGTGCTGTTGATGTTGCCTTGTGTAACTGCTGTATCTTTGCTTCTGCTGCTACTGTGTTGCTGCCCAAAATTGTATCTTGGGAGTCTAGCTTAGAAGCCAGGTTTTGCTTCTTTAGCTATAGGTTGGCCCCAAGAATTTATCTGAGCGAGTAGAAAGATGAGCTCTGGATGCTATCTTGGATGATTGCTGTGTTTTTGAAGGATTCTCTTCTGCTGCTGTGTTCCTGCTATGGCAATGCAAAGCCAGAGTTGAGTACTGGTAGTGAACTGCTTCCACGAGTGATATTGTGTCTTTGTGTGAATTCTTCTGCTGCTGCTATGGTTGTGAGCTGCAGCAAAGTTCTGGAGTTTAGTGTGTTCTGCAGTTGAGCTATGTTGAGAGTGTTACTGGTTTCTTTTGGGGTGTCCTTGTTAGTGCCTTTTGCTTCGTGTTTGGTGCTTTGGGTATGTAGAGTGGTGCTGCTGTTGTGGTCCAGTTGTTGTTTGTGTCTATGCATTTGCTGACAGTGCTTAGAGTGATTGGGATCCAGTGTACTAGTTAAAAAGGAAATGGAAAGAGCATTAGAGTTGTTTCCCCCTATTGCTTTTTCAACAGTAAGTTGGATCCACTCAGTGATTTGTATGTCATGTGAATGGCTATTAATTGAACTCAAGGTGCTGATGATGATTTGATCTTCAGAATTTCCTGCAAGACAAGATATCTTGTTAGCATGAATCCAGTGTCCCACTTCCTCCTCAGTACACTGGCATCCCAGATACAATAATGTTACTTCAAACAGCAGTGTATATCTAATGTGAGTCCCTGCATCCTCATGATTTTTCCTAGGCTTCTTGCTGATGTTTTGCTTTGCCCACCATTGTACATGTAGCATTAACAAACCTGTTAGGAAATTGTTGAGGTCATTGTTTGATCTCAAGTTTAAAGTAGTGATCCATTATGGTATTCTTGAGGTATGTAGTTAAGACCCTGCAGCCTTCTCTGTAGAGTATTTCATTTTGCCCTGTTCCATTCTTCCTGTATCATTGCTGCTGTGATTATGTTTTCCACCCATCTCCTTTCCTTTTGGTTGGTTTAATTACCTCTGTTTCCTACCATCTTTACTCTCATATAAGGGCATTGACTTCAATCACTATTAACCAGCCTTCTACTTTGTGTTTCTTGTTCACCAAAGAACTGGCAATCAATTGGACCAACATCCAGGGCATAGATTGCAATATGGTCTACCAATTTGTTGTCTTCCCTGAATGTGTGTGCGATTGTTGCATTGCATCTTGTCATCAATTCCTTGATTTCTACAACAGTTTCCTGGATGGACCAAGGTACTCTCCATTCTCCCTTTATGCTCTTCATTAGCATCATAGAGTCAGTGTGGAGGTCTACTAGAAAGTGTTCATTATTGATACAAAATCTCAAGGCTTCCACCATTGCCTGTGCCTCAGCTTCAGTGTTTGTTCTTTCTTTGATCTCCTTACTGTAGGCATGTATTACATCTCCCTCCTCATTCCTCAGTACAAAGCCAATGGAGCTTTTACCTGGGTAGCCCCTGGAGATGCCATCTGTGTTGACTTTGATCCTCCCTTGTTTGGGGAATTCCCAGATCACCTTAGTGTACTTCAAGGTGGGAGTGTATTGTTCCATCATACAGATTATATCTGGCCATTTATGGTGGGGTGTTTTGAATTCCTAGCTTTCTGACTTTAATAAGCATTTAGAGAGTAGAAGTAATTTGATAGATTACTCTGTTGATTGTGATTGTGTCCCCATACTTGTAGCTATTTCTTCTCTTCCACAACTCCCATATGATCACCGAAGAGGGCTTGCATAATTGGTTTCAGCCTATTGACAACCTCTGCAGTCCAACATTTGGTCACTGCTCGGTGCAAGGTAATACCTTGTACAACAATTCCTGCATTGCCAAGAAAGTATCTCCACACATTACTTGCAGTATATGATGTGAAGAAAAGGTGTTGTCTTGTCTCTTCCTGTGGCTCTGTACAACACCAGCACTTAGAAGCCATGTGATATCCCAGTTTTTTGAAATAATCATCCAGTGGTAGTCTGTTTCTCCAGGCTTTCCACATGATAAAGGAAATTTTGAATGGCAATCCTTGCACCCATATGTTTCTACAGGCATTAGCAGGATTCTGCCTCTTCATTAGGTATTCCCAGGCTGTCTTGACAGTGAATTCACCTCTGGTTTCAAGCATCCATACTAGTTCATCAAGCACACCTACCACATTTGGTGGTTTAATGTTGTTTAGTATGTGTGCAGCAAGATCATTTGGTAAGATCTCCTTGATCTTCTCTTCATTCCAGTGACCCTCTTCTATCACATCCTGTATGTTCTGTACAGTCTCATCACATATGAAATCAGGAGGGGTAACAAAGTATAAGGCTCCCAATCCTGTCTAGTTTTCGAACCAGAATAATGAAGATCCCATTTTAAGTTGCCAGAGTATTTGGTGCTCCATGGTACTTCTGCAATCAATCATTTTCCTCCAGATGTGAGATCTACCTCTCCAAGGAACAATTATTGGATTGAGTTTTTTACAATATTTTTGGCTCATGAATGCACTCCATAAACTTGGTTTTGTTCTGAAGTTCCACCATAGTTTACAAAACAATATTGTAGACATGTCATGTAGGGATCTAAAACCTGCACCCCCTTCCTCACATGGAAAGCATAAAGTATTCCATGATGCCCAGTGCCTTCTTGGATTTCCAACAGAATCGCACCAGAAGAATTATGCAATTATCTTGTGAAGGTTGTTGATCACATTGGCAGGAGGGTTTACTGCAGAGAGGAGGTGAAGTGGCATGCTCTGTAAGACATGTGTGATAAGCATTGCCCTGCCCCCTGTGGATAATAGTTTCCCTTTCCAGTCTTGAAGCTTATTCATCACTTTTTGTATAAGACCTCGGTAGTAGTCTATCTTCCTTCTCATGTAGAAAATTGGACATCCAAGGTAGATGAAAGGAAAATCTTGCTGCAAGATTCCAGTGATCCTTTATACCTTGTTGATCACCTGTGTTGAGGTGGAGTGATGCATGTATACTGTAGATTTACTCTTGTTTATCAGTTGGCCAGAAGCATCTTCATATGCAGTCAGTACTTCCATTATCAACTGAAGTGATGTGGCATCTGATGAAGAGAAGATGATGGTGTCATCTGCATATGCTAGGTGATTAATCTTGGGACTCCATTTAGGTAAGCCAACTCCACAAAAATGAGAGTTAGAGTGTAGAGCATTGAGTCCTCTGGACATGGCTTCTGCTGCTATATGAAATGGGCAGGTGACAAAGGATCACCTTGTTTAACTCCTCTTCTGGATTTAAAAAAGCGATGTGGTTCTCCATTGATCAGGACAGAGTACCAGTTGTTGGCCACTAGCCCATGTACCAAACCAATGAATCTTTCTTCAAATCCCATCTTCCTTAGTACCTTGGTCAGAAATAACCATGATAGTCCGTCATATGCTTTTGTCATGTCCAGTTTAGTTACAATATTTGGGCCTGCTCTGGTTTTGAGTCGAATATCTGTTATAATCTCTTGAGTTAAGAGCACATTTTCCACTATGCTTCTGCCTTTAACAAAGACAGCCTCTTCATCTAAAATTAGCTTTGGTAGAATGATCACCAGTCTATCATGAACTACTCTGGAGAATATCTTGTTGATGAAGTTACTAAGGCTGATTGGTCTCAAGTCTGAGAAGGTATGTACTTCCTTCTTCTTGGGCAGCAACACCATGTTTGTGTGTGTGACACACTTGGGAAGAGTATGGTCATTAAAGACTGCTTTTAGCATATTAACTATATCATTCTCGACTATATCCCAACATGACTGGTAGAAACACCTAGTGAAGCCATCTGGTCCTCCTACACTTGCTGCATTCAAACCAAAAACTGCATTTTTAACTTCCTCCCTAGTTGGTTGATGCATTAGTAGATAGTTTCCTGCATTATCTACAGTGTAGGAATGTGTTTCAGTATTTCAAATTTTGCGGGGGGAGGGGGGGGAGGGGTGTCTTCATGAAACTGTGCTTTGAAAAAATTGACTGCTTCATCTACTATTTCAGCATTGTCTTCTAGCCATGTGCCCATGTTGTTCTGAATTCTTTTAAGTTTTAACCACTTTTTTATGCCATTCATTTGTGCATGAAAGAACTTTGTATTTCTATCACCATCTTTAAATCAAGTCATGCCTGATTTCTGCTTCCAGAATTCTTCTTCTAATGTTAAGTACTTGATAAGTTCAGCCTGCACCTATTGTAGTCTTATTCTGTTTTGAGCAGTAGGATGGAGCTCAAATTGGGCTTCATGTACTTTCACAACTTCCTCTAGACTTACTATCTTTTGGAAGATGGCTCCATATGTTGTTCTTCTCCATGTTGATAATGCTTTTTTCAATTTCTTCAGCTTGTGATTAAATATTATGAAAGGATCCCTAGTGAAGTCTCCTTTCCAATGCTCTCTTACCACTGTTTTGAAATTGTGGTGCTTTATTTAAAGTTTAGAAATCTGAAGGCTTTCTTTGTAGATGTAACATTTGTGTTGCAAGTCAGTAGCAATGGACAGTGGTATGAACCTATTTTTGGCAAGTGAGTGACTTCCAATTGTGGCAGCCATTGCTGAAGTACACAGTTGGCTAAGCATCTGTCCAGTATTTTGAATATGCAGTCTTCTTCTGCTCTCCAATTCTACCATGTGTATATGCTTCCTTTAAAGCTTAGTTCAGAAAGGTTGCAAGTGTTGATGCAGTGTCTTAAGTCTTCAATCTCCTTCAGTGTTACTAAAAGTCCTCCAAATTTCTCTTTCTCATCCCATATAACATTAAAGCCACCTCCTACAAGCCAAGGCAGTGACATGTTTCTGGCAAGATTGTCTAAGCTATCCCACAGTTCCATTCTTTCATAGCCATTACATTTTGCATATACAAAGGTGTCAAAGAAAGATGTTTGTGAATCCACCTATGTTAGTTTCAAGGTTAACTGCTGCTCCAAGTCACATATTGTGTCTACTTCCTGATCTCCATCCACAAATACCCATATCTTGTTTGACATATTGGCAAAACATTGTGGCAGTCCAATCCTCATTCTATATCTTTCCAATTTCCTAGCTTTTTGCTTAAGCTCCACGATTCCAATGAATTGAAAGTGGTACTGTCTGTGCATATTGATAAGCCTTTCAAAGGCTTTTATTGTATTGACTGACCTTATATTCCAAATGATCCCATTCATGATTAGGATTGAGATTTGGATAAGATCCTTCTTGTTTGGACTCCTACCCCTACACTTTGAGTGTCTTTGCCCTGTTTTCTCCTGCCTTTTTAAGCTGATTTCACTGCATCCAGTAATTTTGGTGAAAGATATGCTTGTCTTGACACATTTATTAGGTTTTGAGTGGTGGATTCCTCATCAAGATCATTCAGTATTTCAGTAGTTTGCTCCCCCTTTTAAGTTTCCCTTCTGAAATCACTTGTAATTTGAGGCCTATTTGATTCAGTTCTGTGTTCATTGCGCTGTGGATTAGCTGGCCTTTGTTGATGTTAACCCCATGTGAGCAGTCAGTTATTCTAATCTTGATCTGCTGCTTAGCTTTAGCAGTTGAAGTGTTTTGTATCTCAGTGAGCTTTATATTCTTGATCAATCTATCTACTTATTGCTTGCTACCTTCATACTCTCCAGCATCTTGGATATTCACTGCCATAGGCTTAAGAGGTGTCAGTATGCTGGGTAGCATTACTTCCAATGTGTGAGTGTCTTCCATTGTGTCCTACTGTTTTGATTTACCATTTGTACTTTGTAGGTCATGATCCACTTCTCCATCAGTTGACTCCTCATCACTGTCTGTACCAGCTGGCACTTGTTCTTCCGCTGATCCTTCCTCTGCTTGTTCACTCCATAGTTTGCCTTCACTAAGTTGAATTCTTTGAGCCTCATCCACATCTGTGTCTGCTATCATAAAGTTACATGATTGGGGAATGGTGTCCTGGCATGATTGCTTATTTATGACATTGTTTCCAAAGGTTCTGTTAACCCATTGTCCTGTTGGTTCATTGACTGCTGCAACTGCTACTATGTCTGTACTTCCATTCCCTTCCATTTGTTTCATTGTAGACTGTTGGAACTTGCTGCTTCCTGGTGGTGAAGTTATCTTTGCTGCCTTTGAGGCATGTGCATTCTTCTCTCCTTCTGCTTTTTCAATTACAATCTCCTGGTTGTGCTCATTGGTTTTGCTTTGTTCTCATTCTAGAACAGCAAACTTGTTATTTGTCTGCAATTTTTGAGTATCTGATTTAGCTGGTATTACCTCCAATCTCTCATTGGGTTGATCTGCTACCTGTTTGTCTTTGCTCTGTGCTCGATTAACCTCTTACCACTGTAATCTAGTGTTGCCAACTACTTTACCACTTGATAGGATCATTAGAGGTGCTGCTTCTTTTCCTTTGTCTTTTGTTCTTGGTTTCTCAATAGCATTTTCCTTTATCAATTCTCGGTGCAATTTCCAGCATTCTAACATGTCATGTCCCTGCAACTTACATTGTACACAGTACTTAGGAATAAAATCATATTGAATTTTAATCCACTATGTTCTCACTGCACCAGTGGCCTCATTTTCAATGTCCATTCTAACTTTCTTTGGTAGCTCCGCCAGAAGATCAACCAACACTTCTACTCTAGCACAGCTAGGTCTTGTCTTGTTTATAGTTACCATATCTAGGTGTAGTGGTTTTCCAACAGCAGATGCAAGTGAGAATAAACATTCCTTCACAAAGAAAGTTGGCAGCAAACTGGGAAATGAAATCCAAGCCATCGCTTTTGAGGTTTCTTCTCCTTCCTTGAACTTAGAATCATAGATTAATGTTCTCATCTGATATTCGTATCCGTCTCTTACTTTCAAGTAATACACTGCTTTAGAAGTAAAATTGAGAAAATCTTGCCACAATGTCAATCAAATTAGTACATGCCTATCTCTTAATAATCCAATATTGCAGTCGCCCTTAATCTCGCACTGTGTAGGAATTAATCAATGAAGTTCTTGGATGTCAAGCCAACCATATGAAAACTTATGTTTTCCTTATGCACATGTGGAATTGTTGAGAGGATAGTTAGGGTGTTTGCACGTGAGTTGTCTGTGCTATTGTTATTATAGTATTTATACATGCGGCGTGATAAGGCGGGCTATATATGTTGGGTTTGCACATGTGGTGAGACAAGGTGGGACAATTACCTATGTGTGTATGGTGAGACAAGGCAGTCATTTACTTTATTGTTGCACATGCGGTGATACAAATGGGGCTATATCGGGGATGATCTGTGATGGCCTAGGGGCATTGTCATTTATGATATTTGTGCGGTTGTGTGACTATCTTGTGTGAGTCATGCATATTGTAGATTTTTGTTGAGTTTTTTCCAATGTGTTATTCGGTGTCTCTGATCTTACTTGTTCACTAGAGCTGTCGTAATACACTTGCACAAGCATACACCATAATTTGTCACCTATATTAGTCCAGGAGTATAATTTTTGATGTACATTGAACATGTACGTGTATTCTTTTATATCTGCCTTCCATGTGAGGACTGGAATGTTGAAAGTGAGTTGTCCATGCAAATATCAGATATGTTACTATTCACACATGAGTTATCTATGCGGATATGAGGTATTGTTTGGTACGTGAGTTGTCCGTGCAGATATGAGGTAATAATGATATTGGCATATGAGTTGTCCATTCAGTTGTCATTGGTAATGTGGGCACAAGGTGCCAGGTTTTTTTGATTCATGATTTGGGACCCGAGATTTGTGATTACGAGGTGTGGTACCTCGGGGTGATTCTTGTGTAAACCTTGTGTAAGAACGTTTGATTATTTGGTTATCGTTTGTTTTTCCTTTATTGGTTTTACTGGTACTTTAACTGTGTTTGCTCTTTGTTGCTAATTGTTATTTCTCCCATCCTTTGCTAGCATTATACTGTTATTCTTTGTTGATGTGTAGCTTTGTACTGATATTTGTTCCTCTGTCAGCATTATATTAGTATTTTGCACAGGTCATTATGTCTAGTAGCTTTCTTGATTGTACCTCGTCACTACTCTACCGATATTAGTCTTGATACTCACTGGGTACCACTGTGTTGTACTCATGCTACGCTTGCTGCATATTTTTGTATAGATCCAGGTACCTCGGCGTGTGCCCGGTCATTAGTTAGATGATCGTGAGCTACTACAGAGACTTCAAGGTATACCTGCTCAGTGCTTGCAGGCCTCAGAGTCACCTTCTTCTATTGCTTTAATACTGAGTCTTTATCTCATGCAGAGTTGTATTTAGAGACTACTAGTGCAATTTTCTTTAGAGCCTATGACTTAGTTTTATCGGGTTTTGGGAATAATGTAATTTGTTATTCAGTCTTGAAGTATTAAGAGACTTGTCAGCTTTATATAATGTTCTTAGTCGTTATTTCTGGCAGATTCTCTTGTTTGTTAGGCTTACCTAGTCATAGATACTAGATGCCATCACGACTACCCCCGGTGGCATTTTGGGGTCGTGACAAGTTAGTATGAGCTCTAGGTTCATAGGTACTACAAGTCATAAGCAAGTTTAGTAGAGTCATGCGGATCTGTATGAATACGTCTGTACTTATCTTCGAGAGGCTACCGAGCTATTGGGAAACTTCACTTCTTTATTCCAATCGTGCGAGTTTATTGATTTAGAAGTATAGCCTTGTCATTCAATTCTCTCACAGATGGTGAGGATACGAGCTGCAGTTACCAGTGATGCTGCCCCTAGAGTTAGTATTGCTAGGGGCCGGGGCAAAAGCAGAGGCTGAGGAAGAGCACGTGCTATGGCTAGAGCACCTACCAGAGTAGCAGCTGAGGAGCCACCAGTAGCTCCTATTGGGGACAGGCACTTCCACCAGTAGCTCTGATTGGGGACAGGCACCAGAGATGCCTGTTACTACCCCCAGACTTCAGGAGAATTTAGCGTAGTTCCTAAGCATGTTTGGTACATTCGCTTAGGCGGGATTGATTCTGATTGCACCAGCTACTTCACAGATTGGGGGAGGAGCTCACACTCCTGCCCCCCGTACACTAGAGCAGCGAGCTCATATTGGTCATGTTTTGGGTGTTATGTCGGTATAGACTGTTATTCCGGTTCAACCTGAGGTTAGGCTATAGGCATCAGAGGAGGAGCAAAAGAGGATTGAGAGGTTCTAGAAGTCTAATCCACCTACTTTTAGTAGCACAACTACCGATGATGCACGTGGATTTCTAGAGAAGGGCCATTGTATTCTTCGCACCAGGGGTATTCTTGATGTGAACGGAGTTGATTTTACTTCATTTCAGCTGTCAGGAGTAGTGTATCGGTGGTGACCGACTTATAAGGAGGGTAGGCCATCTGATGCAACACCACTCACTTAGACCTAGTTTTCAGAGATGTTTTTTATGGTGTTTGTTCCCCAGACACTCCAAGATGTGTGGCACATAGAGTTCGAGTAGCTATGTCAGGGCACTATGATAGTGTCAGAGTACACCATAAGATTTAGCGAGTTGTCCCGACATGCACCTACCTTGATTTCTTATAGTCAGAGAGCGAGTCCGCATATTTATCGTAGGGCTCAGTTATGGTCTTAGATTCAGCATGGATCTATAGTTGGACACAGAAACTCAGTTTCTGTAGGTTGTAGAGGTCGCTTGGAGGATACAGGGTGTAGGGGGCAAAGAGAGGGAGGATAGGGAGGCTAAGAGGCCTCGTGGATCGGGGGGATGTACTTATCACTATTGTGGAGGCAGCTGACGTTATGGTAGAGGTTTTGTGGGTCAGCCAGTTCAGTTTGCACTTCAGGTTTCACCTGGCACTTCAGATATCCATGGGTCCCATAGTACCCATTTTGGGCTACTTCTACAACCACATCAGTAGAGAGGCTGCTTTGAGTGTGGGGATACCATGCACCTGATTAGAGTGGGTCGGTGTACCATAGAAAAGTATTCAAGCTATGGGTTCTGCTCCAGTTGCTGCTACACCTATCCCGCCAGCTAGGGATGGAGGTCGGGTAGAAAGAGGTCGTCCTATAGGGGAAATCCAAGCCCACTGTTATACTTTTCTTGGTTGGACTGTGGCTGCTACACTAGATGATGTCATTATAGATATGGTTTCGATTGGTTATGGAGATACATTAGTATTATTTCAGTCCAGTCCCATTTATTGGTAAGATTCATTATATATTGCTTCACATATGGTTATGTTCCATGATTCTTGTACTCTATATATTTGCACACGCTAGTTGGGGGATTCTATTGTTATAGCCCATGTCTATAATTCTTGTTTGGTCGCTTTTGAGGGTCTTAAGGCGTGGATGGACTCTCTATTAGTTAATACAATAGGTTTTGATGTGATTTCTAGATGGTTGGGCCACGACTTATGATTTGGGTGCTCTATAGGTACGGGAAGTATGTTATGTTGTGGTTTTGTTCTACGGGATTGAGTTAGTAGAAAGTTTATAGTCGTGGGGATGGTTATCTTGCTTGTGATTCTGAGTTGAGGATGGAAACCTTTTGTTTGTGGATATGTATGTTTATATCGAGCTAGGTGCCGTGGTGGGGTCATGTTAGGATTTGATTCGTTGCGATTATTGTGTATGCTTTGCTTCTTCGTAATGGGATGGACTCGTAGTATAATAACGATGGGGAGTTGTACATGTTGGGCTTGTTTGATAGTTCTCTCATATGCTTCTCTTTCCATGTTCAGTTGTATCTGAGTTGTGCTTGTTGAGTTTGGATTGTGATGTATGTACCCAAGTGGCGTTTGATGTGGCTTGTTCGTCACGTCAGTAGTCATGAGTTTCACACGTTTCTTGCATCATTATTAACATTGGGAAGGTTTGGGACAAGGTTCTAGTCGATATGGGACTATTTACCGGTGCAAGGTTTGGTAATAGGCAGTTATTGTGGTCAGAGTTCTTGCTATAGGCATATGTCCGATGTGTCACGTCGTGTGGTTATACCTTGTGGATGTATGCATAATCTGTTACAGCTATTTGAGGATTTTACAGTGTATTTGTGTGATATAGGGCCCTTGGTGGATGTGGAAATTTGATTCTAAGGCTTATCGGTATGAGTGGAAGGAATGATCTTCGGTTGAGATGGTATTGTCGGGCTTATGTTGTTTGAGGCCACGTGGGATAATCCATGTGTATGTGTATGGTGAGTTTATATAGTGATTTGATGGCTTTGGAAAGACTCTTTGCAATGTTCAAGAACGTTCGTTTAAGAGGGGGAGAATATAACGATCTGACCAGTCATTTTGAGCTTTTGTATTCTGTTTAGTGGTTCAAGATCTTGAGTGGCTTTATATTGTTTATTATGACTTGCATGTATGGTCGGATTCGATTTTCGGATGATTTGGGATCAATTTGGATGAGTGATTCTCATTTTAGAAGCTTAAGTTAATATTGACTGAGGTTTTGACTTCTGTGAAAATGACTCCCGAATGGTGTTTTGATGTCTCCAATAGGTTCGCATTGTGATTTTTCACTTGGGCGTATGCCTGGAATTTAATTAGGAGTCCTTGGTGATTTTGCATGTTTTGCCGAAAAGTTGGCAAATTGAAGGTTACAAATTCCTTAGGTTTGACTATGGTTGGACTTTATGACAATCAAGTTCGGATTTTAGTTTTGAGACTTGGAATAGGTCCGTTTTTCTATTTAGAAGGTTTTTGCAAAATTTGGTATCATTTGAAGTTGGTTTGATAGAATTCTGATGCTTGGTTGCAATTCTAGAGGTTCTTGAGTTTTCTTTTGAAAATCATGCGTTTTGATGTCTGATTCGCGTTCTAGATGTTATTTTGGCGTTTTGATCATGCGAGCGAGTTCGTATGTTATTTTTAAACTTTTGCTGATACTTGGTGTGAAACCCCGAGGGCTCTCTTAGATTGGTTTTCAGATTTTTTTTGTTAAACTTTTGTGTGTTGGTTCTGCGATGAAAAGGTAGCAAATGCGACCATCGCATTTGTAGAGATCTAGTCGCTTTTGCAATTTTGAGTTGTTGGTAAGGGACTCGCATTTGCGAAGAATTCTTCTCTTTGCGAGAGGCTTGCTGTTCACATTTGCGAGACAATGTCGCTTTTGCAATGACATTTGCAGTATCTGTCAGGGTTCGCTTTTGCGAACAAAAGTTTAACTTTGCTACTTTTCATTTGCGAACCCGTGGTCGCAATTGCGACATCTGCACCTAGTTATATATTTTGTATTTCGGGACTTAGTCTCATTTTAACATATTTTGAGCCCTAGACTCGGTAGTAGGCGATTTTATGGAGATATTTTCATACCAAACTATTGGGTAAGTAATGTAAATCAATTTGCAATTATATTTCATGAAAATAAACAAACTCTATCAATTAAACAGATCAATCAAATGTAACTTGCATCAACCGCACTCACAAAGAGACATGCACCAAGTGATATGTGTGCTCAAATACTTATATATATGTAAGCAAGTGTCCAAATAATATATTCAGGAGGACTTTGAAATAATCCAATACATCAAATGCATGATGACAACTTCTTTTTTACATCAATTCGATATGCTACTGACAACTTGACAAACATTAGATATCAACCACACTTAGGGAAATCCATGTTGACAATCAAATTGTCAAATAATAACATAGGCATAGGATAGGCATAGGATAGCATGTTAGATGCAACAAAAAATAATATGTAAAGTGCATGACAAAGCGTAAAGAATTCACTTGGATAATCAAAAATGGCTCCCTCATACTCCACATTTCGTCACAATAACAATATCTACCCTTATACTCAATACCTCGATACAATAACAATATTCACCCTTATGCTCCATACACCGACACAATAATAATATTCATCCCTATGCTCCATAAACCGACACAATAATAATATTCATCCTCATGCTCCATACCCCGGCTTAATAACAATATCTATTCTTATGCTCCACATATGATAGATATAAATGCCACCCTTATGCTCCACATATCATAGATATGAATATCACCCTTATGCTCCACATCTCATCGATATGAGTGCTACCCTTATACTCCACATATCATTAATATTAAATACCATCCTAATACTACATGCGATAACAATCAATCCACTCAACACGTCCATATGTGCTATGATAATAACAAATTCAAGATAACAATTTCTCATTCAGTGATATATTCTCACAATTGATCAATAAGGTGCACAACGACATGAAAGTAATAAAGTACGAATATGTACTCAAGATATAAGACATAACTACGACCAAGTTAATTTAGCATTGATCCCAAATGCCCATCTTGGCTAACTAGTAGTTAATAATCCTAAAACATGATCCTTAACATGAGGGATAAGCTCAAATGGTGTAGACCCCTCAAGAGAATGCTACTTATAAACACTAATGTAATATTTATAAAGTTAAATATTCTTTTAATAAAATAAACTAACAAAAAAAAAAAGAAAAAAAAATGGAACTATTTTCAATACTCCCTTGAGGTTTGGGAAAATAGTTCAAGTATTCTAACAAGACTTATGAAACTAGTTCATCAAATTCTTATTATAATTTATTAGAGAAAAGAAATAGGCTCGTAAATAAAATTCAACGTACGACATCTCAACTTAGAAAAAATCGAATAAAAATATCCTTAAAAGTGCAAGATACAACTATAAAAAAAAGAAAATGGAAACACCTATTTAAATTAAATCAATACGTTAGAATTTACCAACTACTTAGTAGAAGAATATCTCTTTTTTACACTATTCAAGACTCAAACTAAGCATAAATTCCAGCTCTCAGTAAAATATAAGCTAGTTAAGTCTTCAAAAAAAAAAATTATACGTTCAATTGAAGTACTAAATTTAATATCTTACAAGACTTGGGCATTGGCGACACCCCCAGAATAGTCAAATCATTCACCAAAATTATGTTACAAAAATAGAAGCATCATGACCCAACATACATTCAAATTACATATCTAAGTTTGTCATATGGATCAGGCACAAGTCCTCAAAAGTCTAAATAAAATACATATGCTCATGCAAATGTGATCTTCATCTATAATCCAAAGAGTCTACTTCAAATGCCTTCCTCATACCTCATTTGGAGCATCACCTACGATAGAAATAAACTATCTCTAAGTATAATGCTTAGTGGCACATAAACTTTTGCTTTGAGCTACGAAATTCTCCAAGTTCCAACTTAAACACAAATTGATCAGATGAAACTGAAAAAATATATAAATCTAGTTATATCTTCATATTAACAAGTAGTTATGTATCAACAAGAATACAAGAAAAAATTCCTACATAAGTGTTCGTCAAATATTTATCAAGTTCATAACGAGGATATAATATTTGAAAAAAATAAATTTCAAACCAAGAAGTAGTCCAAGATACTAACATTCATATTCCAAGGTCAAGAAAGCTTCACGAAGTTATCTTATCAAGCCTATCAATTAGTTAATTTTGCCCAACACATACATCGTGCAATTACATCAAAGCATAGTTAAGTAACAAGAAGGACCGGAGTCCTAGATCAAGTTGGGTCGACTTCCAATTATCAAGAGAATCAAGAGACATATAGAAAGTGAGTTTCCCATTCATACTCAAAATGGATAAGGTCATGATTAAGATGGCATGTGAATCAAAAGTCAAGATGGGTCAAGATCCAAACAAAATGCATGACAATATAAGTGACAATTTCACTATCACAAGAAGGATGAAATCCCAACAAGAATGCAATGATGCTCAAGCAATACATTTATATGGGCGAGTTAAATTATCTTTCAAAAATACTTCACGTGACACCCATATGATTTTAGCATATTCAAACTCAATTACAAAATTAAATCCTCAATGATAACTAATATATCAAAGTCTCTCAAGATATTCTTTCTCAAGCAACAATGCAAGTGAATAAGTAAAATAGCAACAAAATCAATATGACAACAAATTTAAAGTAAGGTAAATTTTCACTAAACCTTAACAAATCACAATATCTCAACATATTAATTTACAGGAGTACTCAAGTTTATGTGCAAACCTTGGAGCTCTAATATTTCTAAAACTCAAATAACATCAAGGGATTTAAGATCTTCTAAGCTAAGAAAAGAGTGATTTTTTCCTAAGGTGTGCTCCTTAGCTTGAACAAATGTCTCTTGTACCTTAAACACGTAACCAACACTCACTTAAGATCTTAAATTTCAAAATATTTAAAGCAAATCATGATGAATATCAAAAGGGGGACAAAATGGGTCACAACTATTCTAAAAAGAATCAGGCAGTAACTTTGCCCTGAATTTTTGCCCCTTTTTGATATAGTAGACACAAGAACTGGTCATTTTGATATTCATAATAATTGTAGATCTATGTCTTATCTTTCTATAGAAATTGAAGCATTGCATACGAGCTCTGGGCATATACGATTTTTCTGCTCGTACTCTGTCGAATTATAATAAAGTTTAAGATATCGTTCCACAGAAATTGGAACCACCTAGGATACATATTTGTATTGGCTTGTCACTATTTGAGAGAATCAAAACTATGAAAAGAGTTGTTCTTAAAAATTTAAAATTAAAGCGATAAATATTTTTGATTTTTTTGAAAATAAAAATAGAGGTTGGAATACTTTGAATAAGCAAGATAAAACCATTATAACAAGATTGAAATTCTATTACTTATTTCTCTGTTTAATGAAATGATTGCTTATTTCTAATTCAACCAAATCACATAAAAGTAACCAATTAATAACACCTTCTTCGATTAGTGTAATCAATCAATTTATAGTGAAACATAAACCTTATTTAATGAATGACCACTTATTTCTACGACATCCCTCCACATAACAACAATATATAAATAGCACCGCTCGGGCTTAATGTTATTAATTTGTTAGTTAGTGGCATTAAAAAATAATTGACTAATAACACCTCTTTTGATTAGCGTAGTCAACCAATTAAAGTAACGGCTTCAAACAAGAATTGTCTTAGTTGAGTGCACCAAGTGAGAAGAAGCTTATTTTGATTAGCCTTTTCTAAATCAATAAACTTGTTTGAATCTTTCTTTTCTCCCGAGTAAGAAACAAAATAGCAAGATAAAGATTTTAGTAAGTGATATAATTATATCAAATAATAGAAATAATCAATATCAAATACCTTGATGTATAATGAAGATAAAGAGAAAATCTTAACATAAAAATATAATAAAATTAAGATAATTATTATAACACTTTTTATAGCTTCATCTAGTATCCTAACAAAAGAAAATTACTCCATTATGGAGAAAAGATAAAATAGAAATATACTATTCCTAAAATAAGAAAAATAACTTTTAAAACTAAAACAAAGCTAATTAAAGTTGGTATTCTCTGCACAAGAATCCTTCCTCCTTTCACTGAAAGTCATGCCTATTTATAGAAAATTATGCCAGTATTCTCAGGGATGTCATCCTTGGATTGGGGATGACATCACTAGCTCTTGAATCAATTTCTTCTACATGCCTCTTTCTTCCTTGGATCGGGGATGTCATCCTTGGACTTTTTGATGTCTCTGCTTCAACGCTTTTTTTTCTTCTCTTATTCTTATCTTTTCTTTTCCTGCAAATTTTATTAATAATTTGTATAAATATTGAACAAAAACTTTTATCTATAAATAAAGTATTTATTTATTTAATATAATATATACCTAAAAACATAAATATTATATACTTATTTGCAGTATGAGTTTTAGATAAAACGTTATGTTCAAAATATTAACTGATGTCCAGTTTAAATACAAGATTAATTTATTGATTTTAATGAATTAGGTTCACCATCCAAAAGCTAAACTAATTCATATATGGATAGACCAAGAATCTTATCACAACAGCAAAAATAAATCTTTCTCCAACTAAAACCTAGAGTTTCAAGGAAATCCTTAACCCCTTTATGGTTCTTGAAAACGAAACTTACGTCTTTCTTCAAGAGGTAGAAGAATAAGTTTTTTTGTTTTTTTCTTTTGTAATAAATCTTGGGTTTTATGAGGGAAGAAAAGTGGTATATTAGTATGGGTTTTGAGCTTCTTCAATGGAGAGTTAGAGGAAAGAAAAAGAAAGAGCTTGGCTTAAAAAATAAATAAGGTTTGCCAAACCTAATTAGTAGGATATAAGACTATTGCAAAATTACTCTTTAAAACCAAATTATCTGGAATGTGCAGAGAATAGTCATTAGTCTCTTAATTTACACAATTATCGTACAAGAATTTTTTTTAATCTTTCTTTTTGGCTATTAAAAATTTTCTACATTTCACTAAAGGTCTACCACTGGAAGAAATACATATTTTTTCTTTAACTAGTTAATTAAGCAAAAACTTTCATAGTGTCTAACGAACGAACTACAAATATACATATGAATTAAACACAAAGAATGAATTTTTTTTAAATATCGTCAAATAACGTATATAATATTTTATAAAAGATGGGGTGTTATAACTCTCTCCCCCCTTATATAAAATTTCATCTCGAAATTTATTTGATACTAGTGTTGGAATAAATACGGATATTGTAGTCATATGTCCTCCTCCCGCTCCCAGGTAGCTTCCTTGCCAGAATGATTTCTCCAAAGGACTTTCACTAAGGGGATTCTCTTGTTCCTAAGCTCTTTAACTTCATAAGCCAAGATTTGAATAGGTTTTTCTTCATATGTTAACTCAATATTGACTTCAATGGACTCAATAGGAAGAATATGAGACGGATCATAGCGATATCTTCTGGGCATAGAAATATCGAAGACATTATGAATCTTGTCTAATTTAGGTGGAAAAGCTACTTTATATGCAACTGGGCCCATTCTCTTGTACGACCCAAATCCAACCTGTCGTGATGGCGCCTATCATAGTACTAGGCAACCCGACTACTCAGACATTTCCAACACTTTCAATCTTTGGAAGATGCTAACATAGTTTAATTAATGGAAAATCTCTTAAAAACAGGATAGGAAATCAAAACTCAATACATAAATTCTTTCCAAAACCGGGGTGTCACTGAGTACAAGAGCTTCTACATAATGAGATAGTCCGGTACAATGTCCAGAAAGAAAAACTCAATAAATAAACTGAGAGAAAAGGGAGGAGAGTCAAGGTCTGCGGACGCCAAGCACCTACCCGATGATCTCCGAAGGTCTGGACTATACAAATCAGCAACCGCCGTGTCCGGAAGCACCTGGATCTGCACACGAGGTGCAGGGTATAGCGTGAGTACAATCAACTCAATAAATAAAGAATCTAACCTTTGGACTGAAGGTAGTGATGAGTTAATATTACAGCCCACTTTCAACAATTAACAGTATCGAAAGTTACAGAAATTATGATAGTGATATCTCAGAAATTCATAGTCTACAAATAAAGGTACAAGAATTTAGACATGCTTTCAGGTTTACAACAAAACGTAGCACTGAACAGGGAAAATCCAGCCCAAATGCAAATAAACCAAGGGAGATCCAGCCCAAATGCAAATAAATCAGGGTAGATCCAGCCCAAGCGCTATAATAAGCCAAATCCTGACGTGAATCATAAAGCTTGCTACACAATGTAGCCCGATCCCATGAATATCACTCACAATAGACCATTAGTCTCACTCAGTCATTAATCTCTCCAGTCTCTCAGGCGCACCAAAATCATGATAATCAGCCCAAACAATGATGATATGATGTGTCAAATAAAGGACAATAGAGACTGAGACATATTATGCAAATAACAGCTGTGACTTGGTACAATTGACAAATTAAGAAAATAATTCAACATGTGACACGACCTCGATGGGTCCCAACATTACCAACACGTAGCCTAAGCAGGGTTTCTAACATGACTGACAGCGCAATAGCTCTAATATGTGGTTAGAATACAGGTAATAACAAGATTAATCAACTATTCAATTATGTGGAATCGACCAAGTTACAATTCTTACGGTGCATGCCAACATGCTTGTCGCTAGCACATGGTTCACCTCAACACCAATCACATAACATGAAATTCGGGATTTCATACCCTCAGAACCAAGTTTAGAAGTATTACTTACCTCAAGCTGTCAAATCCCTACTCCAACAAGACCTTGCCTCGCGAAACGGCCACTGAATGCCTCGAATCTAGCCACAAACAGTTTCAAACAATCAACACGAGCTAAAGGAATTAATTCCATAATACAATGCAAAGTTCTTAATCAAAGTCAAAAAGTCAACTCAAAAGTCGGCCCCCAGGCCCACGTCTCCGAATCCAATAAAAGTCAAAATCCGAAAGCCCATCCAACCACGAGTCCAACCATTCCAAATTGACCAAAATCCAACACCAAATCGACACCCAAATCCCCAATTTAAACTCTCGAAATCCCTAGCCTCAAACTCCCAAAATTATACCTCAAAACCACAAATTCTAGGTGGGAAATTCAATGGTGAAACATAACTATTGAATAAATTTAACCACAAGTGACTTACCTCGAGAATCCCTTCGAAATCCCTCTCAAAAATTGCCTTATCCCGAGCTTGAAATGTTCAAAATGATGAAAATCACGGAACCGTCGATTATTAATCCACCCCTAGGCCGTTTCGCTCCTGCGGAAAACATAACTGCACCTGCGGTTCTTCTTTTGTAGATATTCCTCCGCTTCTGCTGACACGCCTCAAAGGGCTCCCTTCGCTTCTGCGATCTTTCCGCTATATCTGCGCTCTCGCATGTGCGGAATTTCCATCGCACCTGCGCAAACTCCCCCATTGGCTAATTCCACTTATGCGCCCAACAAGCCGGATCTGTGACCACATATGTGAAAAAATTCCCTCGCACCTTTGACCGCTGCACTCCCCTACGCAGGTCGCTTCTGCGCTCCTGTGCTTGCTTATGCGAGCTTGAACCTATGATCAAAATTACGCAGGTGCGATTGCACCAGAATTGGTGCAGTTTAGCAATTCTTTAAGTACCAAACTCGATCCGTTAACAATCCGAAACCAACCCGAGGCCCCCGGGACGTCAACCAATTATACCAACAAGTCCTAAAACATGATACGTACTTAGTCAAGCCTTCAAATCATTCAAACAACGCTAAAACCACGAATCATGCATCGATTAATGCCTAATGAACTTTCAAAATTATAACTTATGCATTTGATGCCAAAATTTATCAAATCACCTTTGATTGGCCTCAAATTTTGCACACAAGTCACAAATTGACACCACGGACCTATTCCAACTCCCCCAAACCCCAATTCGAGCCCTGTGACCACAAAGTCCACTCTCGATCAAACTTATAAATTTCCACCTGTCGCCATTTCAAGCCTAATTCAACTATGGACCTCCAAATCACTATCCAGACACTCTCCTAAGTCCAAAATAACCCAACAGATCTAATCGAACCATCAAAACTATATTCCGAAGCCATTTACACACAAGTCAACATCCGGTCAACCATTTCAACTTAAGCTTCCAACCTTGAGACTAAGTGTCTCAATTCATTCTGAAACCTCTCCGGACCCGAACCAACTACCCCAGCAAGTCACATAACAAGAATTAAGCAGGGAATGAGTAGTAAATGGGGGAACGGGGCCACAACTCTCAAAACGACTAGTTGGGTCGTTACATCCTCCCCCTCTTAAACAAACGTTCATCCTCGAACAGGTCCAGAAACGTACCTGGAGTCTCAAATAGGCGTGGATACCTGCTCCGCATGTCCCGCTCGGTCTCCCAAGTAGTGTCCTCAACTGGCTGACCTCTCCATTGCACCTTCACTGATGCTATTCCTTTGACCTCAACTTTCGAACCTGTCGACCCAAAATGGCCACCAGCTCCACATCATAAGTCAAATCACCATCCAACTGAACCATGCTGGAATCCAAAATATGAGACGGATCGCCGACATACTTCCGCAGCATAGAAATATGAAATACCGGATGAACAGTCGACAAACTAGGCTGCAAGCCAAGCTTGTAAGCCACCTCTCCAATCCTCTAAAGCACCTCAAATGGCCTAATCTACCGAGGGCTCAACTTTTCCTTCTTCCCGAACCTCATGGCACCCTTCATGGGTGAAACCTTGAGCAATACCTTGTCCCCAACCATGTAAGCAACATCACGAATCTTCTTATCAGCGTAACTCTTCTGTTTGGACTGCGCCATGCAAAGCCGATCCTGAATCAATTTAACCTTGTCCAAAGCATCCTGAACCAAGTCAGTACCCAATAACCTAGCCTCACACGGCTCAAACCAACCCACAGGAAATCGACATCGTCTCCCACACAAATCCTCATATGGAGCCATCTGAATGCTCGACTGGTAAATATTATTGTAGGCGAACACTGCGAGTGGCAGAAACTGATCCCATGAATCCCCAAAATCTATGACACAAGCGCATGGCATATCTTCCAATATCTAAATATTGCGCTCGAACTGTCCATCCGTCTAAGGGTGAAATGATGTACTCAACTCAACCTGGGTGCCCAACTCTCGCTGCACGGCTATCCAAAACTGCAATGTAAACTACGTGCCCTGATCTGAAATGATGGATGGCACACCGTGAATGCGAACAATCTCGCGGATGTAAATCTCAGCCAACCACTCAGAAGAATAAGTAGTCCCAACTAGAATGAAGTGCATGGACTTGATCAGTTGATCCACAATCACCCAAATAGCATCGAACTTCCTCGAAGTCCATGGGAGTCCAACTACAGAATCCATAGTGATACACTCCCATTTTCACTTTGGAATCTCAAGCCTCTGAAGCAATTCACCTTGTCTCTGATGCTCATACTTCATCTGCTAACAGTTTAGGCACCAAGCTACAAAACCTACAATATCCTTCTTCATTCTCCTCAACCAATAGTGCTGCCTCAAGTCATGGTACATCTTCGCGGCACCCGCATGAATGGAACACCACGAACTGTGGGCCTCCTCAAGAATCAACTCACGTAGCCCATCTATATTAGGCACACAAATCCCACCCTGTATCCTCACCCCATCATCCGCAATAGTAACATCCCTGATATCACCGTACTGAACTGTGTCCTTAAGAACAAGCAAATGGGGATCATCATACTGGCGCTCTCTGATGAGATCAAATACGGAAGACCGAGAAATCACACAAGCTAGAACCCGACTAGGCTCCGAAACATCTAATCTCACGAACTGGTTGACCAAGGCATGAACATCAACTACAAGCAGTCTCTCTCCAACAGGAATGAAGTCAAGGCTACCCATGCTCACCGCCTTTCTACTCAAGGCATCGGCCACCATATTGGCCTTCCCGGGATGGTACAGAATAGCAATATCATACTCCTTTAGCAACTCCAACCATCACCGTTGTCTCAAATGTAGATCATTCTGTTTGAACAAGTGCTGAAGACTCCGATGATCTGTAAATACCTCATAAGACACACCATAGAGATAGTGTCTCCAAATCTTCAATGCATGAACGATGGCAGCCAACTCCAAAACATGAACAAAGTAGTTCTTCTCAAGGGGCTTCAACTGGCATGAAGGATAATGATTACTCTATCTTCTTCGGATCCACCTTAATTCCCTCACTGGACACCATGTGCCCCAAGAACGCAACTGAACTAAGCCAAAACTCACACTTGGATAACTTGGCATAAAGCATCTTCTCCCTAAGCCGCCGCAACACAATCCTCAAATGGTGGGCATGTTCCTCCTAGATACCGAGAGTACACCAAGATATCATCAATGAATACTATGACAAACGAGTCGAGATAAGGATGAAATACACTATTCATCCGATGTATGAATGTTTTTGGGGCGTTGGTCAGCCCAAAGGACATCACAAGGAACTCAAAACGACTATAACAGGTCATGAATGCTGTCTTTAGAATATCCGAATCCCGAATCTTCAACTGGTGATACCCAGACCTCAAATCAATCTTAGATAACACCCTCACTCTTTGAAGCTGGTCAAATAGATCATCAATGCGTGGCAAATGATACTTCTTCTTCATTGTAACTTTGTTCAACCGCCTATAATAGATGCATATTCGCATGGTACCATCCTTCTTCTTCACAAACAGAACCGTTGCACCCCAAGGCCACACACTAGGCATAATAAACCCTTATCAAGAAGTTCCTGAAGCTGCTCTTTCAATTCTTTAAACTCAGCTGGCACCCACGGTACAGAGGAATAGAAATGGGCTAAGTGTTCGACACCAAGTCAATATCCCTGTCGGGCGGTATGCCTGTCAGGTCTGCAGGAAAAATATCCAAAAAATCTTGCAAGTCCGGAACAAAATAAATAGTAGGAGTATCAGCACCTACATCCCTCAATAAGGCCAAACAGAACACTCCTTCCCAACCATCCGTTGAAACTTCAAATAAGAAATCACCCTGCTGGGAACATAATCGAAAAAACCTCTCCACTCGATCCTTGGAAATTGCAGCTTCGCCAATGTCACAGTCTTAGTGTGACAATCCAGAATAGCATGACATGGAGACAACCAATTCATACCCAAGATCACGTCGAAATCAACCATAATAAGCAATAAAAGATCAACTCTAGTCTCCAAACCCCCAATAGTCACCACACATGACCGATATACACGGTCCACAACAATAGTATCACCCACTAGCGTAGACACATGAACAGATGAAACTAAGGACTCACGGGGCATATCCGGATAATGAGCAAAATATGGTGATGCATACGAATAAGTGAACCAGGGGCAAATAATACAGAAGCATCCCTATGGCATACTGAGACAATACCTCTGATCGCTGTGTCTGAAGCAACATCATATGGCTTTGCAGGAATAATATAGAAACGGGCCTGACCGCCACCTGATCGGCCTCCCCTTTAGGGCGACCCCTAGCTGCCTGAGCCCCACCCCAAGCTGGATGGGCGGGTGGTTAACTAACTGGTGCTGAAGTTGTGGCCAGACTCCTTTGTGAACCGGACCTCCCGTAAGGCGGAGATAAAACTTCTTCACATGACCCAAATCTCCACACTCGAAACATCCCCTTTTTGAAAATGGAGGTAAATACTGAGGCGGACATTAAGAACCAGAATAACTACAGGAAGAACATGGAATAGATAACCCCTGAACTGAAGGTTTACGTCATGAAATCTGTGCTGGGAGAGCATGGAGAGGTGACAGACTCGGTCTAGCACTGTACAAACCATGGCTAGATGATGCGTCGCGATGAACTGGACGAGCCATCTGAGCGGGCCTATAATGACGACCCCTATTGTGGTAAGACTGCCCCCCAGAAGGAACACCATTTAAACCACCCGAACCACGAAGCCTCTTTGCCTCCCTCTCCTCACCTTTCTGACTTCAAACCATCTCTAGCGGCCGAGCAATGTCGACCACCTCGTCGAACGTAGCACTTGATATACTCTCCCGAGTCATAACAAAATGGTATTGATAATAAAAGGCCATTAATGAACCTCCTAATCCTCTCCCTATCAGTGGGAATCAACCAAATTTCATGACGAGCCAACTCCGAGAACCTCATCTCATGCTGGGTTACAGACATGCCTTGCTGACGTAGCTGCTCAAAGTGTCTACGCAACTCCTCCCTGCGAGTTTATGGCACAAACTTCTTCAAGAAGACAACGGAGATTCATGCCATGTAAGTGGTGCTATGCCAACTGGACTGTGCCTCTCATAGGCCTTCAACAATCTAAAAGTAGTCCAAGTGAACTGGAAGGTAAGGAATAAGACGTGGTCTCCAGAATACCTACCGTGCGAAGAATCCGCTAGCACATATTCAAGAAGTCTTGGGCATCCTCAGACTCAACCCCACTGAACGATGGAGGCTGGAGCCTCCCAAATCTCTCTAGTCTCCTCTACTGATCAACAGTCATAACGGGACCCACCTAGGCTTGAGCAGCTGCAATCGGCTGGGCTGGCACTACCCTAGTGTCTGAAGTCCCTGCATCACCCACTTTAGAGTACGAGTAGCGGGAGTGTGGGTACCTCCCCCGGCCTGAGAAGTGGCGTGCACGATCTAAATAGAAACCGCCTAGGCAAGGCTAGTGCACACAGTCAAAATCTAAGCCAAAGCCTCCTGAACGCCTGGTATCATAATGGGCACAACTGGTGCCTGAGCTGGCCCCACTGGCTCGACCATATCTAGTACCTGCTCCTGAGTTGGAGCAACTGGTGGATCTATAGGAGCTACTCTAGCTGTTGTACGAGTTGCACCTCTGCTCCTACCGCGGCCCTTACCACGACCCCGACGTTTCGTGGCCCTAGCCGGTGATACTGGTGGTTGTCCGTCCTGACCAGTAGCACGTGTCCTCACCATATGTGAGAGAATAGAATAATAGTTGTTTAGTTCCCAAAATTAACATATCTGCACGATAAGAATGCCAAAATGTGAAGTTTCCTATGGGTTCAACAGCCTCTTGAAGATAAGTACATATGTCTCCGCATCGATCCACAAGACTCTACTAAACCTGCTCATGACTCGTGAGACCTATTTAACCTAGGCTCTGATACCAACTAGTCACGACCCAAAACAAACCCGTCGTGATGGCGACTAGGCGAGCCGACTATTCAGACATTTCCAACATTTTTAATCTTTGAAAGATACTAAGACAGTTTAATTAATGGAAAATTTCTAAAACATAGGATAGGAAATCACAACTCAATACATAAATTCTTCCCAAAACCGGGGTGTCACTGAGTACATGAGCATTTACATAATGACATAGTCTAGTACACCATCTAGAAAGTAAAACTGAACAAATAAACTGAGAGATAAGGGAGGAGATTCATGGTCTGCGGACGCCAAGCAACTACCTTGATGATCTCCGAAGGTCTTGACTCTACAAATCAGCATCTGCCATGACCAGAAGCACTTGGATCTGCGCACGAGGTGCAGGGTGTAGCATGAGTACAACAAACTCAATAAGTAACAAATCAAACCTTTGGACTGAAGGTAATGACGAGTTAAAATATTGCAGCCCTTTCAACATTTAACAGTACGAAGAATTACAAATAAACCAGGGCATATCTAGCACAAATGCAAATAAACCAGGACAGATCTAGCCCAAATACGAATAAACAATGGTAGATCCAGCGCAAATGTAAGTAAATGCTAGCATTGCGCCCATTCTGGATGTGCAGACTCCGGAGGAGCCAAGCGAGCCCAAGCGCTATAATAAGCCAAATTCTGGCATGAATCAAGAAAGCCTGTTGTGGCGTGCAGCTCGATTCCATGAATATCACTCACAATAGACCCTCCGTCTCACTCAGTCATTAATCTGTCCAATCTCTCGGGCTCACCAGAATCATGATAATCAGCCCAAACAATGATGATATGATGTATCAAATAAAGGACAACAGTGACAGAGACATATATGCAAATAACAGCTCTGATTGAGTACAATTTGAAAAATTAAGAAAAATAATTCAACATGTGACACGGCCTCTGTGGGTCCCAACAGTACCAACACTTAGACTAAGTAGAGTTCCTAACATGACTGACAGCTACAGTGCACGCCTACATGCTCGTCACCTAGCACATGTGTCACCTCAACACCAATCACATAATACGAAATTCGGAGTTTCATACCCTTAGAACCAAGTTAGAAGTGTTACTTACCTCAAGCTATGCAAATCCCTACACCAACGAGCTCTTGCCTCACGAAATGGCCTTTCAATGCCTCAAATCTAGCCACAAATAGTTCGATACAATCAACACGAGCTAAAGGAACTGATTCCATAAGAAAATACTAAGTTCTTAATCAAAGTCAAAAAGTCAACTCAAAATGCGACCCCCGGGCCCACGCTCGGAATCCTATAAAAGTCACAAAATCTGAAAGCCCATTCAACCACGAGTCCAACCATAGAAAATTTACCAAAATCCAACACCAAATCGACACCCAAATCCCCAATTTAAACTCTCAAATCCCTAGCCTCAAACTCCCAAAATTACATCTCAAAACCACACAATATAGGTGGGAAATTCAATGGGGAAACATAACTATTGAATAAATTTAACCATAAGTGACTTACCTCCAGAATCCGTTCAAAATCCCTTTCAAAAATCGCCTAATCCAGAGCATCAAATGTTCAAAATGATGAATAACACGGAACCCTAGATTTTTAATACAATGCCCAGCCGTTTCACTCCCGTGGAAGACTTAACCGCACTTGCGGTTCCACTTTTGTGGAAATTCCTCGGCTTCCGCAGACATGCCTCAAAGGGCTCCCTTCGCTTCTGCATCCTTCCTCCGCATATGCACTCTCACAGGTACAGAATTTCCATCGCACCTTTGTAAATTCTTCCAGTGGCTAACTCCGCTTCAGCGCCCAACACACCGCATCGGCGATCACGCAGCTACAAAAATTCCCTCGCACCTACGACAAATGCACTCCCCAACCCAGGTCACTCTTCTTCTCCTGTGCTCACTTTTCAGGCTCGCACCTGCGATCAAAATTATGCAAGTGCAATTGCACCAATACCGGTGCACTTCAGTAATTCTTTAAGTTCCAAACTCGATCCATTAACCATCTGAAACCATCCCGAGCCCCCTCGAACCTCAACCAATTATACCAAAAATTCCTAAAACACAATATGAATATATTCAGCCTTCAAACCACATCAAACAACGCTAAAGCCATGAATCACGCATCGATTCAAGCCTAATGAATGTCCGAACTTCTAACTTCTATGTTTGATGCCGAAACCTATCAAATCACATCGGATTGACCTCAAAATTTTCACATAGGTCACAATTGACACCATGGACCTACTCCAAGTTTCGGAACCCCAATTCGAGTCTCGTAACAACAAAGTCCACTCTTGATCAAACTTTTAAATTTTCAACTTTTGCCATTTCAAGCTTAATTCAACTACGGGCCTCCAAATCACTATCTGGACATGCTTGAGTCCATATCACCCAACGGAACTAACGAAACAATCAAAACCCTATTCCGGAGCCATTTACACACAAGTACACATCCGGTCAACCATTTCAACTTAAGCTTCTAACGTTGAGACAAAGTGTCTCAATTTATTCTGAAATCTCTCCGGACCCCAACTAACTACCCTCGGCATGTCAAATAACAACAACAATGCAGGGAATGAGTAGTAAATGGGGGAACTGGGCTAAAAAACGTGATACAACTAGTTGGGTCGTTACATCTCTCACATTTTTCATAAGGTCCAGTGAATCGAGGACTGAGTTTTCCCTTCAGGCCCAATCTCATAATCTTATTCCATCGAGAAACCATCAAAAATATCTTATCATCAACCCAATACTCAATTTCACGCCTTTTACCTTATCTTCAGTTTGTTGTACAATCTCGAGACCAAACAATTTTCTTTCACCAACTTGACTCCAATAGAGTAGAATTGTACATTTTCTCCCATATAAAGCTTGATAAGGAAGCATTACTATACTTGTATGGTAGCTATTATTATAAGCAAATTCTATCAAGGTTAGGTGTTTGTCCTTACTACCCTCAAATTTACTAATACACGCTCGAAGCATATCTTCCAAGCAGTATTAAAATTTAACTTGGTACCCAAAGATTCATGCAAGCCAGACCAAAATCTAGATGTAAACCTTGGATCCCTATCAAACACAATAGAAACAAAGATTCCATATAGCCTCACAATCTCATTAATGTATAATTCTGCCAAACCTTCCTCTGAGTAATCCATTTTGATTGACAAGAAATGAGAATTCTTAGTTAGTCTATCTACAATTACCCAAATTGCATCATGATTCCTTTTAGTGTGTGGAAGTACATAAACAAAATCCACCGTTATCCTTTCTCATTTCCACCCAGGGATTGACAAGGGTTGCAGCAGACCAGCTGGGACTTGATGTTCAGCTTTTATTTGTTGACAACAAAGCATTTAGAAATGAACTATGCAATGTCTTTCTTCATACCGCTCCACCAGTAGTGCTCCTTATTGTTTGATACATTTTAGTACCTCCAGGATGCATTGCATAAGGTGAACTATATGCTTCAATCAAGATCTCCTTCCTTAATTAATCATCATTAGGAAAATACAACCTATTTTTATAAAAAAGGGTACCATCTTCCTTTAATGTAAAATATGATTTTCTTCCATATTGGACTTCTTCAATCCAGTTCACAAGCTTCTCATCTCACTTCTGTGCTTCTAGAACTGCTGAAGTAAGAATGGTTTGACTTGGAAACTAGCAATACTAGAACCATTAGAATCAAATGAAAGACAAGCATTCATGGCTCTAAATTCAAGAAGCAAAGGCAAAGAACATAGAGTTAAACTAGCAAGGGAATTGCGACTCAACGTATCTGCAACCACATGGGCTTTACCAGGATGATAATCTATCATTCAATCATAATCGTTAATCAGTTCAAGCCATCTACGTTGTCCCAAGTATAACTCTTTTTGTGTACCCATGTACCTCAAACTCTTGTGATCAATAAATATATGACATTTCTCCCCGTACAAGTAGTGCCTCTAAATTTTAAAGGCAAAAACAATGGCAGCAAGTTCAAGTCGTGAGTGGGATGATTCAACTCATGCAATTTCAATTTTTGAGACGCATAGGTAATAAATTTTCCTTCTTGCATCCATACACAACCCAAGTCGTGGTAAGATGCATCACTATATATCACATATTCTTTTCCTTTAGCTGGCAACGAAAGTATTGGAGCTTGTATCAACAAATATTTGAGCTTTTCAAAGCTCTCTTGATACTTGTCATCCCATACAAACTTGAAATCTTTCCCCAAAAATTTGGTCAAAGAAAAGGTTATAATAGAGAAGGCTTTCACGAACCTTCTATAGTATCTTGCTAAACCCAAGAAACTTCTGATCTAGGCAATATCTTGAATATTACTAGGATCAACCTTCACACTTTCCGCTGACACAATATGCCCCAAAAAAGCTACTTCACTCATCCAAAATTAACATTTAAAACACTTGGACTATAGTTGCCTCTCCTTCAGAATTTGCATGACAATCCGGAGATGCTTATCATGGTCTTCACTATTCTTGGAATAGACTAAATGTCATCAATAAAGACCACCACAAATTGATCAAGGTAAGGCTTGAATACACGGTTCATTAGATCTATAAATGCAGCATGAGCATTTGATAGAATGGAATTATCAAAAATTCATAATGGCCATAACTGGTCCTAAAAGCGGGTTTAGGAACATCTTGCTCCCCTACTCGTAATTGATAATACCTTGACCTCAAGTCAATTTTTGAGCACAAGCTAGCACCCTTCAGTTTCGATTCTGGGTAGTGGGAATCTGTTCTTGATTGTTACCTTGTTCAAGTGTCGGTGATCAATGCAAAGTCTAAGAGTACCATCTTTCTTTTTCACAAACACTGGACCGGATAAAACCTTTGTCAAGAAGTTCTTGCAATTGAGCCTTCAGCTCTTTAATTTAGCTGGTGCATTATTCAATAAGGAGAGATAGAAATAGGAGTACTTCCATGAACAAGATCTATAAGAAAATCTATCTTTCTTTCTAGAGGCAACCCAGGAAGATCATCAGGAAATATATCAGGAAAGTCACACACAGTAGCTATGTCTTAAGACTTGGACTCTCTAATTACGTATCAACTATATGAGCATGATAGGAATCACAACCTCGACGAATCATCTTCCTTGCCAAGACCGAAGAAATAATATTATATGCCAGTGATCGTTCTCTTTGAATCACTATGTACGAATATAAAGGAGCTCTAAAAGTCACTTATTTCAACGTACAATCAACCAATTCATGGTTTCTATGGAGCCAAACATACCAACAATAAGATCATAGTCTTGGAAGGGCATTTCAAGCAAGTATGCAGGGAAGACTAGATTTTGAATCATGAATGGACAATCTCGATAAATCATGTTAACAACAGCCTGATGACCCAATGGACTCTTGACAAGCACATCAAAGTCAAGCCTCATAGATTCCACAGTATCAGTAAATGCAAATTATGAGCAAACATAAGAGTGTGTAGATACCAGATCAAATAATTTAACAACATATATGCCAAATAAGTAAAATTTACTGGCAACCACGTCGTGGCCATCTTGGTCATCCCTTTTTCTTATATCATAGACTCGTGTAGTAGCTCTTGACCCACTAGCCTGATTAGATCCACTCGAACCCTCTGCTTGCATGTGTCTAGGTCCATATCATTCGATAATAAAGATCCACTACTTGCCTTGTCGATGCTAAACTCAGTACCTCACTTCCTTACACCTCTTAGCTTGAGAATGAGTAGTGACAGTCTTTTGAACTGAGCCCTCCATGTATGGGAAAGAAAGAGGATTAAGGTTAGGACAATCCTTCACTTTATAATGAAGGCATCCAAAAATTAAAACAAGCACCAGATGCTCTTTTTCAAGTACCATAGTGATTCTTCCCGCATTGTGCACAAGTAGGTTTATAAGTCTTGCCTTGGTAATAACTAGAAGTACTAGCAGAAGGGAAATTTGGCTCATTCTGCTTATGATATGATGGCTTCTATACACTTCCAGTCTTGGAATAACCAAACTTTTCTTTCTTGGATGGACCGCCATAATCTAAATTACCCTTCCTAAACGTTTTTTCTCTTCTACTAGCTTCTTCCTTGTCAAATCTTTCCCAAGTAAGAGTAGATGAAACTAACTTGGAAAAATCCTCAAGTTGCAAGATTGCCACAGTTTTTTGGATGGAACCATTTAAACCTTCTTCAAATGTTCAGTAACTTGTCTCTTTCATCGGTAATAATACCTCCACCATAATGAGAAAGCCTGAAATGTTTTTATTGAAACTCTGCAATAGACATAGTCCGTTGCCTTAAATTCAGAAACTCTTTTTTTTAAGCATCACAAAAGATTGGGGGAGGGGGGGGGGG
>MCJB01050852.1:61152-71369 GCA_002018475.1 Nicotiana obtusifolia | reverse complement strand
GGGGGGGAGGACATATTTTGCACAGAATGCTTTCACAAAATCATTCCAAGAAAGCACTGGAGGTTTTGCTTTTGCGTTTGGCACAGTTACCCACCAATCATAGGCATCTTTTTGTACAATATAGATAGAATACTTAAATTTAGTAGCATTAGCACACTCCAGTTGTTCAAAGACCCTCTCCATGCGCTCGAGCCATTGTTCAGCAACCATGGGATTAGTAGTGCCTTCAAATTCAACTCCACTCATTTTCCTTATCTTCCAAAAATTTATTTCATTAGAGTCAAACATTATTCCAGCCAAGTGACAAAAGAACTCAGCCATCTGCTGCAATGAAACAGTCATGAAAGTGGTACTATGACCCATTGCTCTTGGATTATTTTCCACATCAGATCCACTAACACGAGAATAATTTATGTTAGGCCAAGGTTCCACATCTTCTTCCTGGAGGTGAGGTGGAGCATTATAATGAGCCTAACTTTCATCAACGGATTTGATACCTCTATTAGCAGAGGAGGTCATATTAAAATCCTATAAAAGATTAGATCACACTACATTAGTGACATATAAACGATGCATATGCACAAATGATACAATAAATTATATTAATAAGTATGAGTAATAACGTTACCAAAATCATTTTCAATAAGATAAATAATAAACAAATACTATGTAGAATCACAATAAAACATGTTATAAAATTGTAAAACTAGGCTCTGATACCAAAACTTGTAGCAACCCCCTAGGAGGATACCACTTATAAATACTAATGTAATACTTATAAAGTTAAGCATTCTATTAATAAAATAAACTAACAAGAAGAAAAGAAAATTAAAATTAAAATAAAACTATTTTCAATACTTCCATGAGATTTGGGAAAATAGTTCAAATATTCTTACAAGACATATGAAACTAGTTTAGCATATTTTTATTATAATTTATTAGTAAAAAAATATGCCCACGTATAAAATTCAACATACGACATCTGAATGTAGAAAAGAAATCTCACAAAAATCTCCTTAAAAGTGCAAAATATAAGTATAAAAAAGAAAATGACAACATCTATTTAAATTAAATCAATAATTTAGAATTTACAAAATACTTAGTAAAAGAATACTTTTTCTATACACTATTAAAGACTCAAACTAAGCATAAAGTCAAACTCTCAATCAAATACAGCTGGTTAAGTCTTCAAAAAAATTTCCAAGTTCAATTCAATTACTAAATTTAATATCTTACAATACATAGACATGGGTGACACCCCCAAAATATTCAAATCATTCACAAAAATTAAGTTACAAAATAGTAGCATCAAGACCCAACATACATTCAAAAGTACATATCTAAGTGTGTCGTATGGGTCAGGTACAAGTCCTCAAAAGTATAAAAATAATATTTATGTTGTAATGACCCGACCAGTCGTTTTGAGCTTTATGGTTCCATTCAGTAGTTCAAGGTCTTGAGTAGCTTCCTATAGTGCATTCTAACTTGCGTGCATGCTCGAATTTGATTCTCGGAATGAATTCAGATAAGATTACTTTAGATGCTGAAGTTGAAAATATTGACAGCGGTTTGACTTTTGTGAAAACAACCCCGTGGTGGTGTTTTGAAGGCTCCGATAGGTTCGTATCATGATTTTGGACTTGGACGTATGTCCGAAATCAATTTTGGAGGTCCCTATGTTGATTTGTGTTGTTTTGCCAAAAGATGAAAATTTAAAGGCTTAGAATTTTGATAATTTTGACTGTAGATTGACTTCGTAGCTGTCGTGTTTTGATTTCTGCTTCAATCCTTGGAATAAGTCCGTTTTATCATTTGGAGCTTGTCTACAAAGTTTGGCATTTGAGTTGATAGGAAACGAACGCGCGGTTGTGTTTTTATAAGATCTTGAGTTTCATGTTGAATTCTTGTGTTTTGAGGTCTGGTTCATTATTTCAGATGTTATTTTGATGATTTTTATCGCGCGATCGAGTTTGTGTTATGTTTTTAGACTTGTATTGATGTTTGGTTTGGATCCCCGAGGGCTCGGATGAATTTCGGACACATAGCGGAGTGTTGATAGAGTTTATGTTTGTTGGTTTTTGCACAGCTCCCTCAGGTCTTGCATTTGCGAGTTTTGGATTGCAATTGCGATGCTAGGCTAAGTCTGCTGGGTTCTCATTTGCGAACCCAGTGGTCCCATTTGCGATCTTCCTGGTCGCATTTTCAAAGGTCCTATGTTCGCAATTGCGAAATATTCATCGCATTTGCAATTACAACAGGAATGGGAGGGCTTCGCTTTTGCAATGGTTTCTTCGCATTGTGGAGTTCGCAAATGGTCGCAATTGCGACACCAGCGATTGGACAAAAAGCTGAGGGACGTGGTTCATTTTCATATTTTGTAACCCTGGACTAGGTAGGAGGGGATTTTGAAGAGGGATTTTAATCAACAAAAACGTTGGGTAAGTGATTCTAATCTATTTCTAATCATATTCAATCAATATTTCTTAGATTTTGACATTAAAATCATATGATTCAAAGAGAAAGCTTGTGATACTTTGTCAAATTATTGAAAAATAAAAATTTGAGTTTTGAGAGTTGATTTAGACTCGGATATTGTAGCTAATCACATATATGAACTCGTGGGGTCATGGGTTGTCGGATCTACCGTTGGAACCGGGTTCTGACCGGGCGCGTCCCAAGTTGACTTTTGTCGACTTTTGAGAAATTTTCTAAAGATCATAGTTTTAATTATTGGGATTGATTTCTCTTGCATTGTTTGATGTTATTAAGTTTATTTTGCTTAGATTTGTGCTGAGCGGCGGTGAATTGTAAAGGAAAAGCTATTTTTAAGAGTAGATTGAGGGTTTTGATGTTAGTATCTTGCCTAACATTATGTGGGGAAGCTACCCCATAGGAATTGGGTTGTTTTCCCTATTTGAACTACGTGAAAGACATGTACACGATGTGACGAGTGTGTACATGACTTATATGTAGAAATTTGACTGACTAGGACTCCTAGGTTCTCATGTACATTAAAAATGAAGTTGTCTCATCATGTTATATCCCCTATTGCTAGAGTTACCCTTAAATGTCTTATTTGAAGTTGATTTGTTCATGTTATACCTTTATTTCCAAATATACTATTATGTGCTTTAATTGAAGTAGTTACCTCTTTTTGTGCCATGTATCTCTTCCGTAGTTGATTATCCTTAGTTGAAGTTATTTTTATGTCTTCCTTGTTGACTTATCCATATTTCAAATCGTTGTTGCATGTTATCTCTCTTATCTTTAGGTCATTCTTATTTGGAATAATTGTTACATGTTATCTCTCCTATTGTTGAGTTACTGCTAGTTGATATCGTTGATACACACTATCTCTCTCATTGTTGAGTTATTCTTGTTGATACCATTATCACTTGTTATGTCTTTCGTTATGGGCTTGTTCTTCCTTTTCTTTGTGTTTTGTAATTCTTTTGTTGATTTACTTGTTGTATCTTGCGTTATTGTTATACTTAGTGTTGTTAAGCCGAGGGATATGTGTTGTTGTGGTATTGGAATTGTTTTAAGGAAACATTGTGGCATATGAGCACATGCGGTGCAAGTCATTATATTGTGTTGTTATGTTTTTGGCACACGTGATATTTTGTTGAGAGGATTGTCGGGGTGTTCGCACGTGAGTTGTTCGTGCTATTGTTATTGATAATTGCTCATGTGGCGTGATAAGGCGTTCTATATATATGTGGGTTTGCGCATGTGGCGAGACAAGGAGAGAATATTATTATGCGCGTGCGGCGAGACAAGGCGGGTATTTACTTTATTGTTGCGCATGTGGCGAGACAATGCGCGCTATGTCGGGGATAATTTGCGATGGCTGGTATAGCCTATGGGCATTGTTATTTATGATATTTGTGTCGTGGTAGGCCCACCTTGCGTGAGCTATGCATTTTACTTTTTGTTTTGTTGTTTCCTATGTACCATTCATTGTCTCTACTCTTACTTGTTGACTCGAGTTGTGATAGATCACTTGCACAAGCATACACGTAATTAATCACTTATATCGGTTTAAGAAGATGAATCCTAGTGTTTATTGATCAATCACACGTATTCTCGTTTTCTGTCCTTCTGTGTGAGAGTTGTACTAGTGGCACATGAGTTGTCCGTGCAGTTATGAGTTATTGTAATTACTGGCACGTGAGTTGTCCATGCGGATATGAGGTATTTTCACTCCCTTAGCACGTTAGTTGTCCGTGTAGATAAGAGGTATATATGGTATTGTCACGTGAGTTTTTCGTGTAGACATGAGTTGTCCGTGCGGTTGTGATTTGTTATGTGGGCACAAGATACCAAGTGATTAGGGTTCATGTATTGGGACCCGTGATTTGTGATTATGAGGTGTGGTATCTCATGTTATTGTTCTACTCAGTGATGTTGAGCCGAGGGCTATGTGTGGTTGTGATGATGGAATTGTTTTAGAGAAATGTTGTGGCATATGGGCATATGTGGTGCAAGTCATTATATTTTGTTGTTATGTTTTTGGCACGCGTGATATTGTTGAGAGGATTGTTGGGGTGTTCGCATGTGAATTGTCCGTATTTGTTATTTATAATTACACATGTGGCTTGACAAGGCGGGCTATATATATATGTGGGTTAGCGCATGTGGTGAGACAATATTGAAAAATATTATGCGCGTGCGGCGACACAAGGCGGGCATTTATTCATTGTTGCGCACGTGGCGAGACAATGTAGGATTGGTCGAGGAAGATTTGTGATGACTTGTGATAGCCTGGAGGTATTGTAATTGATGATATTTGTGTAGTGGTGTACCTACCTTGTGTGAGTTATGCGTTTTACATTTTATTATGTTTTTTGCTACGTGCCATTAGTTGCCTCTACTCTTACTTGTTGACTCGACTTGTGATAGAACACTTGCACAAGCATACGCGTAATTAATCACTCGGTTTAAGAAAATGAATCTTGATATATATTGATCATTCACATGTATTCTCGTTTACCTTCCTTCTGTGTGAGAATTGTACTAGTGGAACGTGAGTTGTCCATGCGGTTATGAGTTATTGTAATAACTGGCACGTGAATTGTCCGTGCGGATATGAGGTATTGTCACTCCCTTAGCACGTGAGATGTCCGAGCTGATAAAAGGTATATACGGTATGGGCACGTGAGTTGTTCGTGCAGATGTGAGTTGTCTGTGCGGTTGTGATTTGTAATGTAGCACAAGATGCCAAGTGATTGGGATTCATGAATTGGGACCCGTGATTTGTGATAATGAGGTGTAAGACCTTGGGGAAATCCTTGAATAAATCTTTTATGAAAGCGGTTGTTCTTATTGATTAGTTACTTGTTTTTCTTTACTTGGTTTCACCGGACTTAAACTGTGTCCAGCTTACTCTACGGTGTTATAATATGTTTTGTCTTGTTCTAGTTTTCTATTGCAAGTGTTCTGTAATTTTACCATGTTCATCTTTATATTGTTATTGTTCCCTGTTAGTTTCACATTCATACTTATACATGTTATTAAGTCTAGTAGGTGTCTTGATTGTCCCTCGTCACTAGTCCACTAAGGTTAGTCTTGATACTTACTGGGTGCCGTTATGGTGTACTCATGCTACGCTTTCTGCACATTTTTTTCAGATCAAGGTACTTTGAAGTTTGGTGATTGTTAGTTAATTGATCAGACATTACTATGGAGACTCAAGGTATACCTGCCATCGCGTTCGCAAGCCTCGGAGTCACCTTCTGAAGTTTATTTTCTACAGTTAATTTCTATTCCGGAATAGTTGTACTTGTAAATTTTCTAGAGAACTCAGTAGAGCTTATGACTTATACTACCGGTATTGGGATGTTGTATATCATGTTGAGATTGTTGGCTTTGTATGAAAATTTTTGTTTTATTTTTAATAGGTGTTGGTTAAATGTCGCCACTAATTCAGTAAGTGTTAGGCTTACCTACTCTTAGAGACTACGTGCCATCACGACATCCTACGGAGGGGAAATTGGGGTCGTGACAAGTTGGTATCAGAGCTCTAGGTTCAAAGGTGCTACGAGTCATAAGTGAGCTTTGTAGAGTCTTGCGGATCGATTTGGAGACGTCTGTACGTATCTTCGAGAGGCTACAGAACTATTAGGAAACTTCACTTCTTTCATTCCTATCGTGCGAGTTTATTGATTTTGGAATTTGAGTCTCTGTCATTCTATTCTTTCACAGATGGTGAGAACACGCTCTATAGTTACTGATGACGCCACCTCAAGAGCCGGTGTTGCTAGCGGCCCGAGCAGGGGTAGAGGCCGAGGAGGAGCACGTGCTACAGCTAGAGCACCTACCATAGTAGCAGCTCAGGAGCCACCAAAAGCTCCGATTGGGGGACAGGCACTGGAGGCGCCTGTTGCTACCCCGGAACTTCAGGAATCTTTGGCCTAGTTCCTGAGCATGTTTGGTACATTAGCTCAGGCGCGATTAATTCCGGTTGCACTAGCTACCTCACAGACCGGGGGAGGAGCTCAGACTCCCGCCGCCCATACTACAGAGCACCGAGTCCTTGTTGGTCAAGTTCTAGGTGTCATGCCAGCACAACCTGTTGTTTCAGTTCAGCCTACAGTTAGGGCAGCAACATCCAAGGAGGAGCAGCTTAGACTTGCGAGATTCAAGAAGTATGACCCTCCTACTTTAAGCTATTTGGCTTCAGAGTATGCACATGATTTTCTAGAGGAGTTCCATCGTACTCTCCGCACCATGGGTATTGTAGGCACATGTGGGATTGATTTTACTACATTCCAGCTGTCAGGAGCAGCGTATCAGTGGTGGCGGGTTTACGAGGAGGTTAGCCCAGCCGGTGCAGATTTAGAGAGTTTGTTCTTTAGAGAGTTTGTTTCCCCAGACCCTTCGGGATGCATGGCGCGCGGAGTTCGAACAGCTGCACCAGGGTACTATGTCAGTATCAGAGTATGTTGTTAGATTCAGTGATTTGTCCAGGCATGCACGTTTGGTTTCTATAGTTAGAGAGCGAGTCTGCAAGTTCATTAAGGGGCTCAGTATGGTACCCGATTCATCATGGCTCGGAAGTTGGAGATGGATGTTCCATTTTAGCAGGTGGTAGAGATCGCTCATAGATTAGAGTGTATGTAGGGTCAGGAGAGAAGAGACTCGTGGACCGAGAGGATCTACAAATTCCTATTTTGGAGACAGGGTACGTCATGGTAGAGGTTTTGTAGGCCAGCCAGTTCAGTTTGCACTTTAGACTTTGTGCGGTGTTTCAAATATCTATGGGTCTCAGAGTACCCATACCGGATAGCTTCCACAGCCATGTCAGCGGAGAAGTTGCTTTGAGTCTGGAGATACCAGCCACATGGTGAGAGATTGTCCCATACTCCAGACAGATGTGTCACAGCGGGGCATTCAAGCTATGAGTGCTACTCTAGTTGCTGCTATACTTGCATCGCAAGCTAGGGGTGGAGTTCAGGCAGGTAAAGGTCGCCCTAGAGGGGGAGTCCGGGCCCATTGTTACGCTCTTCCTGGTTTGGCAAAGGCCAATGCACTAGATGATGTCGTTTTAGGTATGGTTTTAGTTGAGAATAGAGATGCAATTATGTTACATCGATCTGGTCCCATTTATTGGTAAGATTCATCCTACCTTGCTTCAGATATGGTTGTGTTTTGCGATTTTTGTACTCTGTTCATGTGTTCATGCCAGTTGAGAATTTTATTGTCATAGCCTATGTCTATCGTTCTAGTTTGGTTGCTATTATAAGGCATGAGACTTGGGTGGACTTTCTGTTAGTTAAATATGGTAGGATTTGATGTGATCTTAGGATGTTTTGGCTCGACTTGTGATTTGGGTGCTTTGTAGGTAAAGGAAGTTGTTACGTGTTGTGGTTCTAGTTCTATGAGTTTGAGTTAGTAGGATGGTTTAGTTGCTGTGATGTTTACCTTACTCGTGATTTCCGAGTGGAGGATGGGGACCTGGTGTTCTTTATGAATAGGTGTGTTAGTGCGGGGCTATGTGCCGTGGATAGGTCATATTAATGTAAGATTTGGTTGTGGTAGTTGCGTGTATCTTGCTTCTTCCTTGAGGATCGGATCCGCAGTACAGTATCGGTGGGGAGATGTGCCTGTTTGGCTTGTTTGACGGTTCTCCCATGTGTTCCTCTTTCCATATTCAATCATATTCGAGTTGTGCTTGTCGGGTTTGGATTGCGATGTATGTGCCTAGGTGGCGCTTAAGGTGGCCTATTGATCGAACGAGTAGTTATGGTTTTTGCATGTTTCTTGCATTATTTTCGAGATTGTGAAGGTTTGAAACAAGTTTCTAATCGATGAGTCTGTTTGTGGGTACCGGGTTTGGTAATGGGTGGCTATTGCAGTCAGAGTTGTTGCTATGGATATATGAATGATGTATGATTTCATGTGGTTATGCTTTGTAGGTGTATGCATGAGCTGTTGTAGCTAGTTGAGGACTTTACAGTATGTTTGTGTGATAATAGGGCCCTTGGTAGATGTGCGAATTTGATCCTAAGAATTATGGGCATGACTAAAAAGAATAATCTTCGGTTGGGATGACGTTGTCGGTTAATGTGGTTTGGGTGACGTAGGATCACCCATTTTTATGTACATGGTGATTTTATATAGTGATTTGATGGCTTGGGATAGACTCGTCGCATGTTCGCGGACGAACATTAGTTTACGACGGGGAGAATATAATTAGCCGACCGGTTGTTTTGAGCTTTAAAGTTCCGTTCAGTAGTTCGAGGTCTTGAGTAACATCCTATTATGTATTATGACTTGTGCGCATTCTCGGATTTGATTCTCGGATAATTCGGATTGAATTCGGATGAATGATCTCACTTTAGAAGTTTAATTTGAAAATGTTGACCGAGGTTTGACTTTTGTAAACACAACCTCGTGGCGGTGTTTTGATGGCTTCGATAGGTTCGTATCGTGATTCTAGACTTAGCCGTATGCGCGTAATCGATTTCGGAGGTATATAGGTTTATTTGTGTTGTTTTGCCGAAACTTGTCAATTTAAAGGTTTAGAATTTTGATAACTTTGACCGTAGGTTGACTTCGTAGTTATCGTGTTTAGATTTCTATTTCGAGACTTTGAATAAGTCCGTTTTGTCATTTGGAACTTGTCCGCAATGTTTGGCGTTATTCCGAGTTGATTTGATAGGAATCAGACGCGTGGTTATTTTTTAGAAGATCTTGAATTTCATATTGAATTCTCGTGTTTTGAGGTTAGATTCGTGATTTCGGATGTTATTTTGATGATTTGATCACGCATGCGAGTTTGTGTTATGTTTTTAGACTTTTATTGTTGATTGGTTTGGAGCCCCTAGGGCTCGGGTGAGTTTCGGATGCATAGAGGAGTGCTGATAAAGCTTAAGTCAGTTGGTTTTTGCACAGGTGCCTCAGGTCTCGCATTTGCGAGTTTTGGATCGCAATTGGGATGTTAGGACAAGTCTACTAGGTTCGCATTGGCGAACCCAGTGTTCGCATTTGCGATGGGCGCCTGAGGGGAGCTGGTTCGCATCTGCGATCTTTTTGGTCGCATTTGCGAAGTTCACAATTGCAAACTATTCATTGAATTTGCGATGGCAGCAGGAATGGGAGGGCTTTGCTTTTGCGATGGTTTCTTCGCATTAACAGGTTTCGCAATTGCGACACCTACGACTGGACAAAAAACTGAGGGATGAGATTTTTGGTCTCATTTTCTTATTTTGGAACCCTAGACTCGGTAGGAAGCAATTTTGAAGAGGGATTTTTTTTCTACAAACGTTGGATAAGTGATTCTGATCTATTTATAATCATATTCAATCAATATATCTTAGATTTTGACATCAAAATCACGTGATTCAAAGTGAAAATTTGTCACACTTTGTCACATTATTGAAAAATAAGAATTTAAGTTTTGAGAGTCGAATTGGACTCGAATATTGAAACTAATCACATATATGAACTCGTGGGGTCATGGGTTGTCGGAATCTACCATTGGACGCGGGTGTTGATCGGGCGCGTACCGGGTTGACTTTTACTGACATTTGAGCAATTGTGTAAAGATCGTAGTCTTAATTATTGGGATTGATTTCTCTTGCATAATTTGATGTTATTATGTTTATTTTGGTTAGATTTGTGCTGAGCAGAGGTGAGTTGTAAAGGAAAGGCAATTTTTGAGAATTGATTAAGGGCTTCTGAGGTAAGTACCTTGCCTAACATTGTGGGGGGGG
>MCJB01050852.1:0-61132 GCA_002018475.1 Nicotiana obtusifolia | reverse complement strand
GGAAGCTAGCCCATAGGAATTTGTGGTTTGCACTATTTGAACTATATGAAAGACGTGTACACGAGGTAGCGAGTGTGCACACGGCTTATATGTGGAAGTTTGACCGACTTAGACTCTTGGGTTCTCATGTACATTAAAAATGAAGTTGTCTCATCATGTTATATCCCCCATTGCTAGAGTTACCCTTACAAGTCTTATTTGAAGTTGATTGGTTCATGTTCTACCTTTATTGCCAAATATACTATTATAAGCCTTAACTGAAGTCATTAACTCTTTTAGTGCCATCTATCTCGTCCGTAGTTGATTTCCTTAATTAAAGTTATTGTTATCTCTTCCATTGTCTTATCCTTATTTGAAATCGCCGTTACATGTTATCTCTCTTATCGTTGGGTCTTTTTTATCTGGAATCGTTGTTACATGTTTTCTCTCCTATTGTTGAGTTACTCATAGTCGATATCATTGTAACACACTATCTCTCTTATTGTTGTTTTATTTTTGTTGAACCCATTATCACTTGTTATGTCTTTCATTGTGAGTTCGTTCTTCCGTTTCTTTGTGTTTTACAATTATTGTGTTGATTTACTTATCGTACTCTCGTGTTATTATTATTTTTATTGTTCTTCTCAGCGTTGTTGAGCCGAGGGCTATGTGTGGTTGTGGTATTAGAATTCTTTTGAGGAAATTCTTTTGAGGAAATTCCTGTGTTCAGCTTACTCTACGGCGTTATTACATGTTGTGCCTTGTTGCTCATTGTTGCTTCTAGTTTTCTATTGCAAGTATTGTTTTGTTGTTTTACCATGTTTAGCTTTATATTGATATTGTTCCTGGTTAGTTTTATATTCATACTTGTACAAGTTATTAAGTCTATAGTATCTTGACTGTCCCTTGTCACTACTCCACCGAGGTTAGTCTTGATACTTACTGGGTACCGTCGTCATGTACTCATGCTACGCTTCCTACACATTTTTGTGCAGATGCAAGTAATTCGAAGTTTGGTGATCGTTAGCTAGTTGATCGGGTATTGTTGTGGAGACTCAAGGTATACCTTCCATCGCGTTCGTAGACCTCAGAGTCACCTTCTGAAGTATATTTTGTACAGTTTATTTCTATTCCGAAATAGTTGTACTTAGAAATTTCCTAGAGAACTCAGTAGAGCTGATGACTTGTATTACCGGTTTTGGAATGTTGTATACCATGTTGGGATTGTTGGCTTTGTATAGAAATTTCTATTTCATGTTTTATAGTTATTAGTTAAATATTGCCATTAATTCAGTAAGTGTTAGGCTCACCTAGTCTTAGAGACTACGTGCCATCACGACATCCTACGGAGGGAAAATTAGGGTTGTGACATATGCTCATGCAAATGTGATATTCATCTATCATCCAAAGAGTCTACTTCAAATACCATCCTCATACCTCATCCGTAGCATTACCTACTATTAATTAAACTATCGCTAAGGATAACGCTTATTGGCATATATACTTTAGCTTTGATCTATGATATCTCCAAGTTCCAACTTTAACAGAAATTGATCATATGAAACTAGAAAAAAATAAAAATCTACTTATTTCTTCATATTAACAAGTAGTTATGTACCAACAAGAATACAAGAAAGAATTCATACATAATTATTCGTCAAATCTTTATCGAGTTCATAATTTGGATATAATATTTGAAGAAAATAAATATCAAACCAAGAAGTACTCCAAGATCTAATATTCGTTCCCAAGGTCAAGAAAGCTTTACAAAGTTAATTCATCAAGCCCATCAATTAGTTAATTTCGTCCAACACATATGTCATGCAATTACACCGAAGCATAATCAAGTAACAAGAAGGACCGGAGTCCTAGATCAGGTAGGGTCGTCACCCAATTATCTAGAGAATTAAGAACCATATTGAAAGTGGCTTTACCATCTGTACTCAAAATGAACAAGGTCCATGATTAAGATGGAATGTGAATCCGAATTCTAGAAGGGTCAAGATCCAAACAAAAGGCATTCATATATAAATGGCAAAGTCACTATCAGAAGAGGGACAAATCTTAACAAGAATGCAATGATGCTCAAGAAATCCATATATGTGGACGAGTTAATTTGTCTTTGAAAAATACTTCACATGATACCCATATGATTTTAACAATATCCATAACTCAATTACAAAATCACCCTAAATGACAACTAATATATCAAAGTCTCTCAAGATATTCTTTCTCAAGAAAGAAAGCAAGTAACCTAGTAACGTAGCAACAAAGTCAATACGACAACAATTTCAAATTAAGGTGAAATTTCACCAAACCTTAACCACTAACAATTTCTCAACAAATTACATTGAAAGGAACACTTTCACGACCCCACTTTCCAACCTTAGGGTGTCGTGATGACACCTATTCTCTAAGCCTAGGTAAGCCTAACATGTATAGAGAAATAGCAGAAACAATAATAATAAAACCATCATAATAGAGCTCAATAGTACAACTGACAACAACTCCCCAAAACTTGGTGGAACAGAGTCATAAGCTCTACAAGAATGTACTAACAGTCTCGTAATACAATACTATTTTGGAATAAGAAACAAATAGTAGAATGTCCAAAAACATAAGATGACTTAGAGGCATGCGGACGTGGAGCAGGAATACTTTGAAGTGTCCAAAAGCAGTTAGTCAATCAATCACTGGCATCTAGCGGGGCAGATGTACTTGGATCTGCACAAAAATCTGCAGAAGCATAATATAAGTACACCACAACGGTACCCTGTAAGTATCAATCCTAACCTCGGTAGAGTAGTAACGAGGCCAGATCAAGACACCTAATAGGACAAGATCGGAACAAAATATAACAACAGAAAGTAATGGAAAGCGGACAAACGATGCTAACAAAGAAGTTTAGTAACGTAAGCTAATGACAAAATTGTAAGAGAAAGACAATAAGTAGGAAGCCAATAATGAAAACCAAAAATAGTCAAATACGGACAAAACTGGTGAGACAAGGAAGAATAAAAGCAACAAAAATTGATCAACCTATAAATCTTTTCAATATGAAATACACAACTAGAATCACAACCGAGGAGCCACTCGAAGACAACAACACGCATGCGAAAAAATCCTAGATCTCTGGCAATAGGCGATTTATGACGACACACTATAGAAGCTCGAGCAAGCCTTTCATGGCATCTCCGGCCACAGACCAGTCTCCTTTTGAGGCTGGTCAGTTGTCCCTCCCATCCCCACAAGCTCAAACGACATCTAACAACCCTAATCCAATCAATAACTATGCACTATTGTTACAACCCAAGGCAATTGATGCGCCCATGCAAACCCTAGCTAAACTACCCATAAAACTAGTTGAGTTTCTTCACGGTGAGCGAGTGATAAAGTGGAAGAAGCAAGAGGTCAAACAATCCAGTATTCAACAAGGTCTGCAATAGGCATTTCTTGGGAAATTTTCGTATGGGAAGCCTGTTATTAGTGAATTACGCAAAGTTATTCCTATTCAATGTGAGATTAAAGGAGCTTGTTCGATTGGTTTAATAGTAGAAAATCATGTATTGATAAGGTTTTCTTTAATGGAGGAATATGTTCTTCTTCTATCAAAGCCTGCTTTTTATTTAAAATTTCAAGAGTGAGATGTGGCAGATGAGATGCACGAAGTGGAACCCATGGTAGAAACATGATGAGGAGACTCCCACTGTAGTAGATTGGATTAGCTATCCAGAGTTGCCACCCAACCTTTTTGGTAAGGAATGTGTATTTTCATTGGAAAGTGCTGTTGGTAATCCATTACATGTCGATCTTGTAACACAAAATGGCACTAGACCTAGCTGTGCAAAAGTAAAGGTGGAGGTTAACTTGCTATCTAAATTTCCACAACGTATTAAAATAGTTGAAGAGGAGGATGAATCTGGGCCATACGAGTTTAAGTGGATTAAAATAAAATATTACATGCCTAAATATTGCAATACTTGAAAGAAACAAGGTCATAATGAGGTGGAATATTGGGTAATTCACCCAGAATTTCATAGGAGATTTGATGAGGATGTTGAAGATGTCAACATTGGAAAAGAGATAGTAGGTACAACGGCTAACACTTCCAAAGTGTTGGCTAGTGGCAGAGTATTGGGAAAACATATTCCTGATCCGGCAAAACAAGAGTGGATTCAAAGGTGACAGAATAGATATCAAAGAGATAAAAAAAGGGCATATTATTGAAGATGCCAACAAAAATGAGGATGGCAAATTGAAAGGGAAGGCAAAGGAAGGTGCAGTAGCAACCAAGAACTCTTTTGATGTACTGGAAATTGAAAAATCAGACCATGTTGTTTTGAGGATCACTGATGGCAAGGAAATTGAAATTGCAACTGAAAAAAACAAGCTGAACCAATTGGGGAATTCTCAAACTCCAGTGCAAAAGAATAAACAAGTTTCAAAGGTGGAGCAAGGACAAATTGAAGAGCAAGACGTGTGAAAAAAGAAGTAGTTGAGAAAGTGCTAGAAAATGACAAAAAACAAGTCAAATATGGAGAAGAATATGAATCCAATGCCTACTCGGATTGTCAAACCTATGGGGAATGGGATTCAAATTGTGGCAAAGGACAAGGCTCCTAATCCTACTAATTCTGGGATCGAGGAGGCTAATATGAGGGAGTCTACATTGGAGTGGGTGCATAGATGTTTTGGGACTAGAAAAGAAGAAATTAGACAGCTCAATGCTACTTTGAACCATTCCTACCAAGAAATTCCATCTCAAACATTTGAGAAATCGGACAAGAATGGGGAGGTTCAAGAAGTCAATTCAGGGAAACCATTATGGAGTGATGAGGTAGAGATCATGCAGGATCAAACAGGAACAAAAACATCATCAGGGATGGAGGAAAGCAGAGGTAATAGGCAAGAACAAGCAGCAGGTGGAAAGAACCCTAGTGCTACAGTAAACCCTAGTTTACTGTACATGCAGCAAAGTTATTTGCCAGATGAAGGAGATTCCATAGCACCTAAGGAACGTGATTCAAGTGGAAATTCAACTGGAGAAGATCGAGCTAAGATACAAACCAATGCGACAGTAAACCCTAGGAGAACTGTTGAGGTTTTGGCTACTGTTGAGGGTGATACGGTGGAAGTTTCAGGTAATGATCAGGTGGAGGATGTTCCTACTAGGGGTTTAAATGAAATAGTAAGGTCAGATCATGAAACAATTTATGGGAAGCTAGTTGATCCCAATGAACATTAATTCTTGCACTTTCTACTACAATGAACCCTAACTTGGGTTCTATTTATGAGCTTCAGTTTAAGGTGATGCAGGAGAATATGGGATTCATGGAGAAGCATTCTGGTGCACTAATGAAGACTACAATGAATGAACCACATGGAATTGAACAGGCGATAGTGCTGAAGAACTCTGGAACTATTGAAGCAATGCCAATGGCATGTGCTTCAGGTACTGGGGAACCAATGCAGATTCAAATAAATGTACCATTGGAATCTCCTAACCAGATACTACATGATATAATCACATACAATGTGACTCTAGTTGGCATTCATAATGCAATGGTAGAACAAAGGCAGCTTGAAGAAAAGGGTGATGATGAATCAACTTCAGGTAATTTCAAAGATATGGCTAGGGAGGCTGACTTATCACCCATATTTAATGAGAAGAGTGGTAAGAAGGGTAAGAACCAACTGCAAAATAAAGAGCCACCACAACCTGAAAGAATTCTTCGTAAGAGGGCCTCAACCCACTAAATGATGATTAAAACCTTGATTTGGCATATAAGGTCAGTGAGAACACAGCAGGCCTTTTAGAGGGTGATTAATATACATAGGGAGTATGGTCTTTTCATTGTTTCTCTCATGGAACCATTTCTAAAAGCTGGGCATATTCATAGATACAGGAGAAGGTTACGAATAGATGCTGCTTATTCAAACTTCAATGGCAAAATTTGGTTGTTCGTTAATAGTTTTGTGGAATGGGAATTGTTGATTAATACTGAACAGCAGGTGACTATCAAGGTATAACATCAAGACATTGGTAAGCATATTATGATGACTTTTTTCTATGTCAAATGTGCTTTACTTGAAAGGCTGGAGTTATAGGACAACTTGTACTATCTTGCTCGTGACATGGAGTTACCTTGAGTGGTTGGAGGAGACTTTAATGTTTTGATGAGCGAAGAAGAAAAGATTGGTGGTCTTCCAGTAGCCCCCCCATAATATGAGGACTTTGCATTTTGTGTGAATTTATGTGGGTTGTTTATTCTTGGCTACAAAGGAAGTCCGTTTACATGGTGGAATGGGAGACCTAGCTGAATGTATTTTTAAGAGACTGGACGGGATTTTTGTCTATTTACTTTCCAGAATCATTTTTCCGATATTGAGGCATAACACCTTATAAGAACAGGACCAGATCATACAGCTTTACTAATGAGTTGTGGAGATTATGTTATGCAGTTTGTGAAGCCTTTTAGATTTCTCAACTTCAGGTCAGAGTATGATACATTTAAGGAGGTTGTTAGGTAGAATTGGGTGGCTGATTTTATTGGGGATCCCTTGTTGATGTTCAAAAATAAATTAAAGAGGGTAAATATAGCATTATCCAAATGGAGTAAGTTGACATATGGGGATATATTCAACTAACTAGCTATGAGAGAGGATATTATGAGGATTAAAGAGAAATTGTTCGAGGAGGAGCCAAAAATTGATAATATAATTGTGCTTCAAAGGCAAAAGCTGAATTAAAGAAGTATCTTAGTATTGAAGAATAATACTGGAAACAAAAGGCAGGGATGAATTGGTTTTCAGTAGGAGACAGGAACGCAAGATTCTTTCATAACCATGTCAATGGTAAGAGGCATATATTTCAACTTAAAAGGATTCAAAAAGGAGATGGAGTGTGGATTGAAACTCAGAAGCTGATGGCCAATGAAGCTATTGAATTCTTTCTAAAACAGTTCACTCAAGAAGGGGATCCTGCTAATCTTGATCTTCTTAACAATGTACCTGCTATGGTTACAGAAAAGCAAAACCTGGAGTTATGCATATTACCAAGTAAAGAAAAGGTGATGGGAGATTTCTTCTCATCGAGTGGTGATAGTGCAGGTGGACCAGATGGTTTCACAAGCATTTTCTATCAAGAATGTTGGGATATAATAGGGGAGGACATTTTCAATATGCTATAGGTGTTCTATAGTGGAGCCTCTCTACCAAAATCAATAACTCACACTAATCTCGTGTTGTTGCCTAAGAAGCCAGTGGTTCATACATTTTCAGATTTGAGGCCTATAAGCCTAAGCAACATCATAAACAAGGTAATCTCAAGGGTGATTCATGATAGATTGGAGATACTACCATCATTGATAGCTTCCAATCAATCTAGATTTGTTAAAAGGAGAAGTATCTTTGAGATCTTACTTACGCAGGAGATTGTTACAGATATAAGGTTAAGGGGGAAACCTACTAATGTGGTTATCAAGTAGGATATGGAAAAGGCTTATTATAGGGTTTCCTCGAAGTATCTACTACATGTGTTGAGAAAGATGGGATTTGCTGAGAACTTCATATACATGATATGGAATTTTCTCTCTAACAACTGTTACTCAGTATTAGTAAATGGCCAAGCTTCAGGCTTCTTTAGATCTACAAGTGGAGTCAAACAAGGTGATCCCTTATCTCCAGCATTGTTCATTTAATCCGCTGAGGTGTAATCAATATCCTTGAATAAGCTCTTTGAGAATGAAAGGTTTAAAGGTTATGGAATGTCAAAGTGGACAGAACCTTTGAACCATTTGGCTTATGCTGATGATATAATCATCTTTGTCTCTGTTGATCCTTATTCACTAAGGAACGTCATGGAGGTGCTAACACTGTATGAGCAGACTTCTGGGCAATTGATCAACAAGACCAGGAGTTCATACTATATGCATGCCAATATGGCACGATCTCTTTTCTCTTCAGTAAGTGCAATCACTGGATTTCAAAAGGGTGAGTTTCCATTTACTTACCTAGGCTGCCCTATTTTCTACATAATAAGAAGGAAGGATTATTATAATGATGTCATTAAGAAGGTGAAAGCACAACTACACTCTTGGAAAGGAAAGCAATTAACTTGTGGGGCAAGGCAACACTTATGACTAGTGTACTTCAATGCATTCCTACACACATATTATCAGTACTGGATCCTCCTAATAGTGTGCTTGAACATTTGCACAAGACATTTGCTAGGTTTTTCTGAAGTAGCAAAGAGGAAGGAAGGAGTAGACACTGGACAAAATTGATTAACTTATGCCTACCAGAAGAGGGGGGTGGTCTAGGTTTTAGATCATTGTTCGATGTATCCAAGGCTCTATTTGCTAAGTTATGGTGGAAGTTCAAAACATCAAAATCCCTATGGTCAAATTTTATGTGGAACAAGTTCTGTAAGAAGGAACTACCTATAGTTCTTTAATCTAGAAAAGGTTCCCATTTGTGGCGAAAGATGTTAGAGGCAAGGGAAAAGGTGGAACATGAGATATTACGTGAGATGAATAGGGGTTCTACCAATGTATGGCATGAAAATTGAACTGTATTAGGTGCATTGTATCATGTTGTGCCCCCAGAATTTCCCATCAATGAAGAACTACAGGAAGTGGCTGAGTTGAGAGATCAAGAGAGTTGGAATTATCAATTATTGGAGCAATCTTTCCCAGGTGATATTACAAATCATATAAGGCAAGAGGTGCATTTTGATGGCAGAGATGATTACTGGGATACTCCTAGGTGGATGCCAACAGCCTAAGTGCATGGCAAATTCTAAGGCTAGGGCTCTTGCAAATGCAGAATTCAAGATGTTGTGGACCAAAGGTCTGCCTTTCAAAATCTCATTATTCCAATGGAGATTGTGGAAAGACAAGATTCCTATAGATGATATATGGAGGAGAAATGAATATATGGTAGTATCTAAGTGTTGGTATTGCTTGCCACCAAAAGAAGATTATTTTCAACATCTATTCCTCATAAGTGATACTACAGTTAAGGTATGGAAAATATTTCTTCAGGCTGCAGGTATAATTGTCAACACGGTGTAGGTACATCAAGTCATAAGAGCATGCTGGAATACTCAATGTTGTCCCAAGCTTAAGCTATTGATTCAGGTAGTCCCAGCAGTGATCACATGGGAGCATTGGAAGAGGAGAAACACAATGAAGTATAGAGGGTCAGTATCTTGCAATAGGATGATCCATGAGGTAAATTAGACCCTACACTACCTAGCAAAGGTGAGATATTCTTGGATGTCAAATATCCCTTTATTGTGGCTGGATATGATTAATTATTTTGAAGATTATAAACCGTATGTAGTGGCCAAGAGACTAGCCAGATAGTTTCCATATGAGGGTTGGTTTAAGTGCAATACAAATAGGGCCTCTAGAGGTAATCCTGAACCTAGTTCCTATGGCTTTTGTGTGCATAATTGTAATAGAGATTTGGTGTATGCTAAAGCAAAGTAGGTAGGAGAGACAACCAATATTGTGGCTAAAGCTAAAGCTATTGTTGAAGGATTGGCTTACTATGTGGAGCAGCAGCTTCATCCTCTCATTATTGAGATAGACTCTTTGGCAATGAAGAGGATCATTGAAGGGGACTGGGATCTTCCCTGGTGCATTGGTACATAAGTGAAGCAGATAAAGGGGATGAAGGATCAATTCAATGTGATCTTTCAACATGTGCTCAGGGAAAGAAAAGCGGGGGCAGATTATTTAGCTAACCTTGTTTTCTCTTTTTCAGGTACAAGCTCATGTCACTCATTCCCTGAACTGCCAATTGCAGGAGGAGATTAATCAATCTAGATAAAGCTCAAATACCTAATCTTAGGGTTAGGGTAGCACAAAGAAAGGCACCTGATTGATAAGCACAAATTTGCATTCACTGCCTGAACTTGCCTCATACTTCTTTGGTGTTCTCTTCTGTGTGTTGGTAGACGACTTCCCAGTGGTATTAGCATGTCATCATGCTCGGCCTGGGAGGTGGTTTAATAGCATAAAGAATAAGTAAGGCAAGCAGGCATTACATATGTTACCCCAAAAGCTTACAAGGTGATACTCTTCATATTTCTAAGGTTTGGTATAAATATTTTCATGTTGTGTCTCATACAGGTTGGATCCATACTGCTAAGAGGATAGACGGTGTGTTCTTGAACTGGACAGTGTGATCAATACTGAAGAGATCATGCTGGAGCAACACATGTGCTTATCAGATCTGGATAGCTTCTTTATAGTGGTGTGATTGTTTGGAATCTACACTTGCCTTGTCCATTGGAATCTTATCCTATGTAATGCATACCCTGGCGCCTGGTGAGAGCATTAGTGGTGCTACTTGGTATTTTCCCTTGCCATTTGGATTCACTTACACTACATGGATATGGAAGCATATATCCTGCTAGTTTGTAATAGTTAGTTCAATTCTATTAGTTTTCTTACTCATAGTATTAGCTAGAGAGTACTTTGTATTTTTTACCTCGTTTGGGCACCTTGTAAGACTCGAACCCATGTTTTGGGATTATTATATATATATTAACCACTAGGCAGCTTGCCTAGTGATAATTTTTTTTTTAAAAAGAATCACGACCGAGGTAACTCCTCGTATTCATATTTCACAATTTTAATCACAATCTTTTCTTATATCACCGCGGGAGCCTTAAATTTATCATTAAAAATCATTTTCCCGAAATAGCTACCTGCATTTTAGCCCACCTTATCTCACCGCGTGGCTTCAAGTAGTTCCCCTACTAGCAACGTGAGTATCAAGCCTACCTTATCACATTGCATGCGTATCAGCCCCTAGCCGTATACCACCGCATCTGTATCAATATCATAACACAATCACAACTCGCACCATAAGTGCCCAAATGCCACAACTTGCCAAAATAATCAACAATACGAATGTTTCCACAACAAATAGTCCATGGCTCAACCACGATGTGTACAAGAATCTCAATGGTAACAAAATGAATTGCGAATTGCTCAACAATAAATATATCTCAACAATTAACAACTTCAACTCAATGTGATAACAACTTTTACATTTTAACACCAATAACTCAATAAGAAGATATTCCACGAAATAATAAATTCAAATAAAAGTAATGCAAAAATCTAAGAAGTAACAAGACAATAAGGAAGCTAATAACTTCAACTAAAGCATTTATGAGTAATATAACAAGTACGAGGTAGAATACATGTTGACAATGTCAAATAATGCATGTAAGGGTAGATTAACACATAATAACTCCATCAAACAACTCCTAGGCCTACCCGGGAATGCATAACAATGGGGCTTAACCCATGGGCATATCCTCTACCTCTAGGACGACCTCTACCCGGGTGACCTCCACCTCTAGGTGCTGGCCCCCACCACTGGTAGTTGACCCCCATCTCTTGCTAGGTGAGAGGGTGGCGTAGTATTTGCTGTAAAAATCATGGCACTAGTACTCTACCATGACATACTACTCTGCAACCTAGGGAAAAACCTCTTGATGTGCCCCGTATCACTACACTCATAACAACCTACATGCAGATATGGTTGTTAAATCCGAGGCTATCCTTGACAACCAGAATGACCACCATAGAAACACTATACCGGACGTTCGTCGATAGGGGCTAGAGGCACACTAAATGATGACTGTCCTGGGCGGGAACCATAGGTACCATAACTGCCTGGAGTACCACGAGAAGCCTGAAGTGCTGACTGAACTGGTTTGGATAGCATGACATGTACCAATGTGACCCTTACCTCCACACAAGGTAGCACTAAAACCACCAAAATCATAAGACCTCTTATCAAATATCGCCTCTCTCCCCTGGACTCGAATGCGCTCAGTCCTCCTAGCAATCTCAGTCACCTAAGTGAAAGAAGTCTCAGTCTTTACCTCTTTAGACATTTGAAGTATGATACCTTAAACAAACCATGAACCTCCGCACCTTCTCTCTCTTCGTAGGGATCAGGATAGCTACATGGTGAGAAAACTTAACAAATCTCATCTCATACTAGGTGACTGTTATATCACCCTACTGAAGGCTCTCAAAATGACTATTCAGATCATTCCTTTGAGTGAAGGGTCTAAACTTCTCCAAGAAAAGCTATGAAAACTAAGTCCAAGTAAGAGGAGGTTACCCTGCTGGTCTATCAATACCTCTTGCTTGAACCATGTATATGAAAGATGCTAAAATAAACCCCACTAGACTCAACTAGTCCTAAATTACACAGAATCTCAAGACATCTATCCAAGAACTCCTGAGCATCCTCTGAAAGCGCATCACTAAAGTGAAGAGGAGACAACTTCTGGAACCTAACAATCCTCTTCAGCTCAATAGCTGACATCGCGAGCCTAACATTAGGTTGTGCAGCAATAATAGGCTGAACTACCCCAACTGGTAACACTCCCAGGGTCCGATATCCTTGAGCTATCTGCTCATGGGTACGAGTGGCGGGAATCTGAACTCCTCCCCCGGCCTGAGAAGTGGTGGGTTCCATATGAAACACACCAATCCGAGCACTGGCTCAACCTGAACCAGAATCTCATCCTTTGCATCCATCTGAAGCTTAATTTTGCTACCCTAGCATGGGCTTGAGTGGATATAGGTGTTGTTGTGCGTGCCTTGGGTTATGCTCTAGCTCTGCCCTTGCCCCTGTCCCTGCCCTTTCCCCTGTCCCCACCTCGGCCACTACTTTGGTAGAGGCTATGGCCTGGGGCTTCGGGTCCTAATCAGATGCAGCTAAAGCACACGTCCTCCCCATCTCTGAAAGAATAAGATAAGAAAGATTAAAACTTTAGGATAGAACAAAATCGCACGATAGAAATAGAAAGAAAGTGAAGTTTCCTATAGCCTTATAGCCTCTTGAAGATAAGTACAAACATCTCATACCAATCATCAAGACTCTACCAAGCTTGCTCATGACTTGTGAGACCTATGCATTCTAGGGCTCTGCTACCAACTTGTCACGATCAATATTTCCAACCAATGGGTCGTAATGATGCCTAACGCTGCTTGCTAGACAAGCCAACACTTAACAGAAATAACGTAACAATAATGGGCATAAAATAACATGATATAATAATAAAAGATAAAGCTCAATAACGTATGACAAGACTAAAACCAACACATGTCTAAAACCTCAAAAAATTGGTGCCACTTAGTAGATAAGCTTCGACAGAATTACTAAATACAATATCTAAAATAATAAATACATTATTTGATACAAATGAACAGTAGAAAGTCTAAAAGATGGGTGAACTAAGGCATGGGGACGAGAGTGCAACAGTATCTTGAGTCTCCACACAAGCTAGTTCATCCTCTGTGTACAACTAGGTCCGACACCAAAATCTTCACAAGACGTGCAGAAGTCTAGTATAAATACAACTGATTAATATAATCCATAAGTGTCAAGTCTAACCCAAATGAGGTAGTGATGAGGCTAAGATAAGACACCTATGTATAAGCCTTTTTAGTTAAATAATGAGAAAAATAACGAGAGATATAACAAATATGATGACAAGAGAAAGTAGCAAGGAGAAATAGAATGAGGAAAAATGAAAGAAACGGCGAATGTAAACAACCATGTTTACTTCCACAACAACACAAAACAAGCCTTTCATGACAACTCTAGTCCAAGAGATTGACAAGGCAACCATGAAACATCATAGCTACATCCTCAATCCGCATAGTAAAAGCAAGGAACAAAAGGACAACATATCAAATAGCACAAAAATACTCATCGTAGATATTTACTCTTCCTCACTCACGGAACCACCCTATCATGCAATACCTCTCAATCTCACAACAAGGAAGCACCTATCGTGCAATATCTCTCAACCTCACATCACAGAAGCACCTGTCGTACAATATCTCTCAACCTCACAGCACGGAAGCACCCGTCGTGCTATATGTCTTATCCTCACCAAGAATACATAAAAATTAGTACCAAACAAGGTTAGGAGCAACAACAAAATCAAAAAGAGTGATTAAATATAACACACCAGAAGGAGATAACCATCATTTTTGCACCAACATCCAAACCAACATTTTAAGAATTTCCATCGCCCAATATCTCAACAATTCCAGCATAGTAATTGATGTGAAAACATCAAAAATTTCATGACTATTTAAACCAAGTAAGACATAATACATAAAAGCAACTTGACATAGATAAGGGTAGTTCTACTTGCATGTTTGACTCATATCAAACATATATACACTTATCACCTGACATATACGCCACTACCAACACATATAACACAAAGCAAATAGACCTAATCATATCCTAATTTCCTCAAATCAAGATTAACCAAGACACTTATCTCTTTTCAAAACAACTCAACCTTCCAAAATCACCTTTCCTTTACGACAAACCCCAAAAGCACTTGAATCTAGCCAAGTAATACTCACATAAGTCCAAAAAGAGCTTTAAAACTATTCATTTACCCACATGGTCGAAATACAAAATTAAGACCAATTCCCATTTACCCATTCATCCACGCGTCCAAATATGAGTTTTATGTCAAGATCCAGCCTCAAATCGAGGTCTAAATCTCTGATATTCAAAATCCTTAATTTATACCCAAAACCCCTATTTTACTCTATGAAATATTATATTTATCGATGAAAATTAATGGAAAGTGATAGAAATTAATCAAAAATAACTAAAGTAACTAACCCTTGAAGTTGGGAAAAAAAAAGAATCTTCAAAAATAGCCTCCCAAGAAGTTTGGGTTTCAAAAAGAAAATAAAATAAGCAAATCACGAAATCCTCTATTTTAAACTAGGTGAAGATATTGAAATTACGAGCTCTTGTCCGCAATTGCAATATCTGCAAAAGCGAACAACTAGTCACTAATATGAACCAGCCCCTGATCAACTTATTTCGCAATTACAACTTATGTATCGCAATTGCGAACGTCGCATATGCGACAATGGCCTCGCAAATGCAAAGAAGGGACCGTCACAAAAGTGAGCTAAGATTTACAGATGCGAAGCTGCCAAATCCTCCCCTATCATTGAAAATGCAAGCTAGCACTCGCAAATACGAGACTCGTAATTGTGAACATGCCATTGCAATTGTGATGTATACAGCACCAGTAATGCCCTACTCTATAAAATCACTCTGAAACTAATTTGAAACTCACCTAAGCCCCTCAATCCCCATTTCAAACATTTACACAAGTATATAAACCTCATAAGAACTCGTTCCTAAGCTCAAATCATTAAAATAACATCTACAGTCAAGAATCAAGCATCAAAACTCAAAGATTTAAAAAAATTTTACTTCAAAATTTTAACTTTTTACGTTGAAAAGGCCTTGGGTGGCCCGGGACCCCAATCAAATATGAGTACAAGTTCAAAATTATCATACGAACCTACTGGAATCGTCAAAATACCAATTCAATATTTTTTGCCAAGATTGTCGACCATGGTCAACTCTAACAACTTTTTAATTTGAAAATCAAGTTTTCTTTAAAACAATCAAGTTTAAACTTCTTGGAAGTCAAAATGGATTATGCACGCAAGTCATAAATCATCAAATTGGGCTATTCAAGATCTTAATACACAAAACGGAAATCTAGAACTCCAAACAACCTACCTGATCGTTACATTGGCAGATTATAAGTTGGAATTTTTGTTGGAAACTAAAGCTTGCTAAAAAGGAGATTTATCTACCAAATTGGATATTAAATTGGGAACAAATTATATATTTAAGTTCGTGGTGCTATGGATAACATTTATTTTCGAGAATTTTTTAATTGCGTGGGCCTGAGGTTAACTATTACTGACTTTCGTGTGGGGTTAGAAATTGCTTCTTATTGATAAATTATGAGTTCTTGAGTATGTTTTAACTAGTTTGTACATTCTTTGTCTAGTCTTAGATTGTTCGGCATTGGTTTGAGGTGTTAGAGCTGTGTTGGAGCCGGTTAATAAATTTTGGAGCGAGGTAAGTCTCTTGTGTGATCTTGGAAGAGGGAACTTATCCTTGTAGGAGTTCTATTTTCTATATGTTACGTGCTATGGGAGCTACGCATATGCGAGGTGACGACCGTACATACATATGCTAGATTTTTATACGCCCGGATAGACTTAGACTTATGCCATGCTTAGTTGTACTACTCGAGTTAATCTCATCTTTTTAAATGGTTTAATCCTTGAATTAGCCCGAGTCTATAAACTTGCGTAATTTACCGAGCCTTGCTACTTTAAAAGACTCGTTGTATACTTGTTTGGCCGCGGGGTTATACTTTCAGTTATGAATTTACTCATGTGGTATTTATATGTTCAAAAGTTTCAATACTCTTTTGGGATCAGGCCATTTGCCTCAGCAGTACACTTATGAAAATACCTCAATGATATTCTTATGAGATCGAGCTGATAGCCTCAACACTATCTCTATGGAACTGGGTTGTTCGCCTAGGCAGGATTACGTGAAATATTTCGATAGGTAGGAAGCGTGTATATGAGAACCTTGACAGACTTGTACTTGGTTCTTTTATTCAAAAATATGTTGTACATATTTTTATGCTTTGTTAGTACTTGTGATGCCTCATACATGTCTACTTTCTTATGTATATTGATTATTGGACTACTAGTAAGTATCGATGTCGATCCCTGGCCACTACTTCTTCGAGGTTAGACTATATATTACTGGTACCCCCTTGATTTACGTACTCATACTACACTTATGCAATAATTGTGTAGGTATAGAGACAGGTCCATCTGAGGGTCACACAGGCACGTAGCCTCATTTGCTGAGAAGACTTAGTGATAAGCTAACTCCTATGCTTCGATCCGCAGCACATAGTGTCTCCTTCCTCTTTATTTATTATATTATGTCTACTATTCCTTCTAGACAATTATTATAGTAGTATTGTATATTCTAGTAGATGCTCATGCACTTGTGACACTGAGTTTTGGGGATTTTAGACCTTTGTTCATGGTTGTTACTGTTATGACTCTTTTTTTTATCATTTTCAAACCTTGAAGATGACGTTAGTATTTTAATATGATAATGGAACAATTATGCTTATATATTTCACCATTTGTTTTACAAAGGGCTATGAACTATCGATCTTGTGATAGTTTATTGTTGGCTTGCATAACGGCAATATTGAGCGCTATCAGATCTCGGATGGGAATTGGGTCATGACATTATGTACGTGTGATATTATTATTATTATAAAATAATTATTGTTATTTAGATTCAACTCATGTATTCCATGGATGCAAGGCTAAACAGAAATTATTGTGACTTTGCTTGAACGGGCAAGACTCGTTTAGTTAGCAAATATAAGTGAAAGTAAATTTTGTTATCTGATAAATTAGTGTCACTATTTTTTGAGATTTCATTTCGTTTTGTTGTAAAAGGTTGAAAAATACATTTTATGTAAATTACACACTGAGTTTTTAGTACAGGTATTATAGAGCTAATGATCCACGAAGATTGGAGGATAAAGGTATGATTACTGTTTACCATGAAGTTCGGATAACAATTGAATTTATACGTTGTTTTAAGGATATGTGGCTTAATTTGATACAAATAATAAATAATATAGCAAAAATTGAAATTAAAGGACAAATAGAGAAGAAAAGCAAACCAACTAAGTTAGATACTCTTGACAGTTGAGTAATCCTTCTTGAGCAGAGACGGACTATAACAAGAATTGAAACAATAAAGGGATTTAAGAGAGTAATAAACTGTTTCTTTCTTTCTATTGATGAGTCATGTAAAAATGTGATGATCCCTTAAACGATTACATTCTCCCTTTATATAGTGGGGAGATCATCATCTGGTAAATCATTATACAAGGTAAGAATCTCTATACAAGGTAAAATATCTCTTGATCTTGCTAATTTAACGGTTCTATTGATCAGTGCCGAGATTCCCGCCGTGATGCTTATCTTATCGCGAATTTTTCGGTCCTTCGTCATTTAATTTCGATGATCTACCCTTGGACATTCTCGAAGTCGGGTTTGATGGGCTCGGTATTCTCGAGGTTGGATGTTCTATCTTTGTGTTCCGGTTCGATGACGTTCAGGTTCGATCTTCAATCCTACGCACTTCGAGCTCTATTTATCGAGTGGTAGTTAAACTCGATGCTAACCGGACAGGCTCGAGCCCGATTTTGACTACATATAGGTGGGCCTGAGTTTGACCACATACAGATAGTCCCCTCGTTTTTCGGAGAGTAACGACGAGAAACGATATGAGCCTCAAATTTTCATTCTGATAAGTGACGGTGAGCTTATGACGCGTGTGGCACGTAAGTCAAAAACGTCCCATCAGAGAAGCCAAATTCCTATTTTGATAAGTGACAGTAACCTTATGACGTGCACAATATGAATCGAAAACATCTCATTAGAGACAAACTTTCGCACTGTCGGGCATGTGTCGGTCAATGTTCTGCCACTTTGGAATGCGAACCGCCTCTTTTGAGAGGCTATGAATACCCTCTTTCACCTTCATATTCAGATGTTTGCGCTCATTGTGAAATTACTTTGCTCTTATCTTCAAGATTTCTAGTTCTCTGAAAGTTATTCGCAAGCTATCTTCATCCTATATTTCCCTTGCATCTGTACCTTTTGATTTCTTCGCCTGCCCAAAACATTGGCGAAGACATCTAAATCGGTTCCTCAGAGACAAACTCCCTCTTCTCAACCTGTTGATGACGTTCCACCTATTGACGTTGAGGAGACCATGATCGAGCCTCCCCTGAAGGCGTTCGTACCAACCGGGTGTTCGACCGGTGCCGATTTCAAGGTAGATAAAACTACCTCGGTACCGGGCCGATGCAAGCCGGTCATGAGATATAGTTTGATTACTGACAAAGATCTCGACAAGGTAAACGAAGACTGCAACTGGGTTGGTAAGTGTGTGGTGGTTCCTTCGCCTGAAGAGGCGATCGCTATCCATGTGGAGGGTTTTTAGAGTGTTTACACTTACCCCTTCACGTTGGGCCCTTTGCAGCCTGTTATTATTGATTTTTGCACAAGGTACGAAGTGACCTTGGGCCAAATTCATCCCTCTTTCTGGAGGATAGTCATTCTCCTCTGTTTTTTTGCAAGCAAGATTGAAGGGTATCCCTTTACCATTGATCATCTCATGCTGCTGTACAGCCCCCGACTCTTCTGATGGGGGTTAATAAAACTCGGTCGTCAACTTAGAGGTACCGAGAAAAAGTTCATCCATCGATACAAGCGGGATTTCCTTCGGTCCGAAGTTGGTCAACCGATTTCTTGCACCGAGTGCTTATCCTGATCGAAAATGGACCATATCTTTCACCATTCCCAAAGATGCTAGGGTTCTTTCCGCTACTGTCAGGTGGCCAGCTATCTTCGGAGTTTGGTGACCGAGGAAGATCAGGCCAAAATGGACGAAGTGGATGCATCCAGCCTGTTCAATGAAGCTCAACAGGCGATGAATCGGGTAATTTCTGACAAGCCTTATCCGATGTTCATTCTTTTGTACCTCAAAGTTTTAATTAGCTGTAACATCCTCCTTTATGCTTGCATGCCTCGGTACTTCATCACGAAGCCTTTCTTCGATTTTGGGAAGAGTCAGGACGCTATGAACCGCTCGAAGGGGAGATGATGAGTCTTCGAGCCGAACTGGATCTTGCTCTGAAGGACAATGCTGGCTTGGTCAAACAAATAGAGCAAAGGCTCGATTATATTAACCAACTTTGATCCGAGATAAGCACGGCTAGAGCTGAGTCTGATGAGTGGAGGAGCAGGATGGATCAGCTGGCCTCGAAGAAGGAGGCCTTTCAGGCATAGTTAACTTCCGTAGAAGCTCAGTTTGGAGAGGCAAAGGGTAAGACTGAGGCTCTGACCAGGAGTATCTATGAACTCCACTCTCGAGTCAGCATGGTTATCTCAGATCGAGATGTCATAGATAATGAGCTGAAAACGGCTAAGTCGAAAGTTGTCGTAGTCAAAACCGAGGCCGATGAGCTGGTAGCCCAATACAAGGCCGATGCTGAAGCCTCCCAAGATCAATCAAGGAATATGGTTGATCATATGAAGTGGAAATCTCGCCGGCTCATCCTCGAAGAGATCCAAGCTCAAGGCTTCGATTTATCAGTGGAGATCGAAGACGCCAAGATAGCCGAGGCCGAAGCCAAAAAATTAGCCTTCCCATAAAAGGATGATTTCGAGGACTCAGGCGGATCCGAAGACTGAGGCACCCATTTCCTTTCTTTTCTTATATTTGATATCATGTATCGAGGTGCTTGAATTTGTAGAAATAACTTGCAACATGTATATATACAAATCTTTTTTCTTCTCTTTGTAGCTTTTGAAATGCTTTATCTTTCAACCATTACTGACTTGGTATGACTTTAACCTTTAGAGTTCCATTAACTCGAAATAGGCTTAGCCCTTTAAGGTTCGGGGTATGCCTTAGTAGGTCTTACTTCCCCTCGAGTTCAATTAACTCGAAACGACCTTAGCTTCGGGGTATGCCTTAGTAGGTCTTACTTCCCTCGAGTTCAATTAACTCAAAACGGCCTTAGCCCTTTAAGGTTCGAGGTATGCCTTAGTAGGTCTTACTTCCGCTCGAGTTTAATTGACTAGAAACGGCCTTAACCCTTTAAGGTTCGGGGTTTGCCTTAGTATGTCTTACTTCCGCTCGAGTTCAATTGACTAGAAACGGCCTTAACCCTTTAAGGTTCGGGGTTTGCCTTAGTAGGTCTTACTTCCCCTCGAGTTCAATTAACTCGAAACGACTTTACCCTTTTAAGATTTGGGGTATGCCTTAGTAGGTCTTACTACCCCTCGAGTTCAATTAACTCGAAATGGCCTTAGCCCTTTAAGGTTCGGGGTATGCCTTAGTAGGTCTTACTTCCCCTCGAGTAAATTCATTTTTCGGATGAGTCCCCGAGTGAGGCAGTGGTTATTTGAACAAAAATTAAAGTGGCCCTTAGGCTCGTTTGATCGGAGACAGGATGTTTGTATAAAGAGACTTTTCTTTATTCTCGTTCATGCGCGTGTACAATTTGTGCTAGAGTTCGATCAATCTATTTCGGCACGGTTCCTTCGACCATTTGACCCTTATATTGAATCCCAATGATCTTCGTTTCTAGAAATATTTTCACAAGCTGAAGGTGGCCAAGCAGGCCCCCAGTATTCGGGGTTCGATTGATGATTAGCTTCAAATACTGTCGTCACCGATTTGGTATCGGCCATCAAATCTAAGTTAGCATGGTTTACTGGTTGCCTCAATAAAAACCTTGCCGTAAAACCCATTTTGGGACAAAACCGGTTCAAGGGAAAAAGAGTACAATGCGTTCTTTCAGACCTAATATCTCATATTCCCCGATTCAGGGTACCTCGTTTGATACCTGCAAATGTTAGTTCGATGATGCAAATAAAATAAAAAACAGGATTGTACCTTAGCGGTGTATCGTTTCAAGTGACTTATGTTCAAGTTGTTTGGTAGTTGTTTACCATCCATGGTTCCGAGCTTGTAGGATCCTTTCCGGTGATTTAATGATACAGTAAGGTCCTTCCAAGTTTGGTCCCAGCTTCCCTTCGTTCTGGTTCTGTGTGTTTGGTGTAACCTTCCTTAGTACCAAGTCCTCGACATTGAAATATCGAAGGTTGGTCCATTTGTTGTAGTTCCTTTCGATCCTTTATTTTTGAGCAGCCAATCGAACGAGGGAAGCTTCTCGTCTTTCATCTAACAGTTCTAAGTTCGTATTCATTGCTTCGTAGTTCGATTCCTCTGTCGCATACTGGAACCTGACACTTGGCTCCCCGACTTCGACCGGTATTAAAGCTTCGGCACCATAAACCAGGAAAAAAGGGGTGGCTCCCGTGCTGGATTTCTTGGTCGTACGATATGCCCATAGAACTTTGGGTAATATTTCCTTCCATCTCCCTTTTGCATCGGTTAATCTCTTTTTGAGATTTCGATGTATTGTTTTGTTGGTAGATTCGTCTTGTCGGTTCCCACTGGGGTGGTAGGGCATTGATAGGATTCTTTTGATCTTGTTATCTTCGAGGAATTTTGTTACTTTTCTACTGGCGAATTGTTTCCCGTTATCGCATACGATCTCAGCTGGCATCCCAAATCGACATATGATGTGATCCCAAATGAATTCGATCACTTCTTTTTCCCTAACCTTCTCATATGCTTGCGCTTCCAACCATTTAGAAAACTAATCTATCATAAAGAGTATAAATTGAGCCTTACCTGGTGTGTAGGGAAAAGGGCCAACGATGTCCATTCCCCATTTCATGAACGGCCATGGTGATAAGACTGAGTGGAGTGTCTCCCCGGGTTGAGGGATCATCGGGGCGTGCCTTTGGCATTCCTCACATTTTCGAACGAACTCCTTTGCGTCCTTTTCCATGTCGATCCAATAGTAACCGGCCCTAATTATTTTTCGAACTAGCAACTCGGCATCGAAATGGTTCCCATAAGTACCTTCGTGGACTTCCCTTAATACGTATTCAGTGTCGCCAGGTCCCAGACATATCGCGAGTGGGCCGTCAAATGTTCTTTTGAATAAGGTTCCATCATCGGACAAGCTAAGTTGGGCCGCCTTCGTACGTTAGGCCTTCGATTCTTTTGGATCCAAGGGGAGTTTTTCGGAACTAAGATATTCTATGTACTTGTTCCTCCAATCCCAAGTTAGACTTGTCGAATTGATTTCAACGTGGCCTTCTTCCACTACCGACCACATGATCTGTACAACCTTTCCGGAATCGATCTCGTCATCTTCGATTGACGATCCCAAGATGGCGAGGGCGTCAGCTTCACTATTTTGATCTCAAGGTATATGTTGTAAGGTCCATTCCTTGAAGCCGATACAGCGTCACTTGTAGTTTGTCTAAGTATCCTTGCATTCGTCCCTCTCTGACCTTGAACATTTCGTTGACTTGATTTACAACAAGAAGGGAGTCGTACTTGGCTTTGATCACTTCCGCTCCAAGGCTTTTGGCTAGTTCTAAGCCCGCAATTATCGCCTCATACTCTACCTCGTTGTTAGTTAGTTTCACAGTCTTAATAGATTGTCGAATTGTGTTACTAGTTGGTGGCCTCAACATGATTCCTAGTCCGGATCCCTTCGCGTTCGAAGCACCATCTGTAAAAAGGGTCCATATTCCTTAAGGAGTTCCTGACCCAACTAACGACTCTCTTTCGACTCGGGTATTAGGGACGGTGTAAAATTGGCCATTAAGTCCGCCAACACCTAATATTTGATGGCGGTTCAAGGTCGATATTCAATATAGTACCCACTTATTTCTATGGCCCATTTGGCCAATCGACCAGAGAGCTCGGGCTTGTGCATCACGTTTCTTAATAGGTAAGTTGTTACGACGCATATGGGGTGACATTGGAAATACGGTTTAGGTTTCCTAGAAGCGCTTAGCAAAGCGAGCGACATTTTTTCCAAGTGAGGATACCTAGTTTCGGCTTTGCCTAGGGTTCTGCTGACGTAATAATCGGAAATTATGTACCTTGTTCTGCTCGGACTAGGACTCGGCTTACCGCTATCTCCGAGACTGCCAGGTAAAGATACAGTTGTTCGTCCACCTTTGGTGTATCAAGTAGCGGAGGGCTCGATAAATATCTTTTAAGCTCTTCTAAGGCATGTTGGCATTCCGGGGTCCACGAAAAGTTGTTCTTCTTTTTCAATAGAGCGAAGAACCGGTGGCTTTTATCGGATGACCTCGAAATAAATTGCCCTAAAGCGCCTATTCGCCCGGTCAGCTTTTGCACAGCTTTCACATTATCCACGACTGTGATTTCCTCGATAGCCTTTATTTTTTCGGGGTTGATCTCGATTCCACGATTCGAGACCATGAATCCGAGGAAGTTACCTGAACCTACACCAAACACGCACTTTTCCAGGTTCAACTTCATGTTGTACTACTTCAACACACTTAATGTTTCCTGCAAATGGTTTAAATGGTCCTGTGCTCGCAGGGACTTAACTAACATGTCATCAAATATAAACTTCCATTGTCTTTCCTAGTTATTTTTCGAACATTCGGTTTAGTAAGCGTTGGTATGTGGCTCCCGCATTTTTAACCCAAATGGCATTACATTATAACAGTATGTACCATATTTAGTGATGAAGGAAGTTTTTCCTGATCACCTGGGTCCATCCGTATTTGGTTGTAGCTAGAGTATGCATCGAGAAAACTAAGGGTCTCATGGCCAGCGGCAGCATCGATCATGCGATCGATGTTGGGTAAGGGAAAAAAGTCTTTTGGAAATGCTTTAGTCAGGTCTTTATAATCTACACACTTTCTTAATTTATTCCCTTTTTTTAGGGACAACTACTATGTTTGCAAACCATTTTGGTTATTTAACCTCCCGAATAGACCCTATCTTTAGAAGTTTGGTTACCTCATCCTTGATGAACTCATGTTTGGTTTCGGACTGAGGCTTCCTTTTTTGTTTGACTGGATGGAACTTCGGATCCAGACTCAGTGTGTGAGTGGTTATCTTCGACAGTATACCTGTTATATCAAGATGGGACCAAGCAAAACAATCTTCGTTAGTTGTAAGGAATCAGATAAGTTTTGTCCTGAGCTCGGAGCTTAACCCCGAGCCCAGGTATACCTTTCGTTCGGGTAGGTCTTCTCGCAGAGTGACTTGTTCCAGTTCCTCGACAGAATTTTGTTTCTCGAACGGTTCCAGCAGTATTTATCGGCAATGTAATCTCGCCCTTGGTGGTTTCACATGCCATATTGAACCCATTAAGTACTCGGACTGTAAGAACGATCTAGTCCGTCAGGCCAAGCTGCTCCACGACCCATGATCGGATTATATTTGCCGAGTTACCTGGATCAATTAACACACGTTTTACTCTAACATTGTGTATGAGTACATATATTACCAGTGCATCATTGTGGGGTTGTGCAATTCCTTCCGCATCCTCCTCGCTAAAATATAAAGTCCCCTCCGTCAAGTAATCCCGAGTGCGCTTTTCCCTGGTGATGGATATTTTGGTGCGTTTCAGCATCGGACCTTGAGGGGTATCCGCTCCACCTATAATCATGTTGATCGTGTGTTGAGGTTCTTCCTGGCTTGTCTGTTTATTCCTATTTCTGAAGTGATTTTTTTCTCGGTCGCTTAAGAATTCTCGAAGGTGCCCATTGTCGAGTAACCGGACTACTTCTTCTCTCAATTGTCGGCAGTCTTCTGTTTTATGACCGTGAGTGCCGTGATATTTGCATGTCTGATTAGGATCCCTTTGGGTTGGATCGGATTGCAATGGCCGAGGCCATTTAGTATCTTTGATGCGACTGATGGCAGATACGATGGTGGCAGCATTAACATTAAAATTATACTCCGATAATTGAGGTGCTTCTTTATGCCCGATGGGCCTTTCAAAATTGCTTTTGGTCATTAGCCCCCGGTTGTTCTGACCTCGATCGTTTCTCCTTTCATGTCTTGAGGAGTGAAGCCCGGATACGCCAATTTTTCTGTCCCCGTGATACAGTCGATGTCGCTCTCTATTCGATCTTGGTTCGCGATAAGTTTCCCTTCGGATTTTTTCATAAGTTCTAACGGGATAAATGGATTTCGAAGGGGATCCGAGCTGATCATCTTCGACTCTGATCTTTGACTGGTAGCGGTTATATACATCAGCCCATGTGATAGCAGGGTATTCTATTAGGTTCTGTTTAAGTTGCTGCGAATCCGCTGAGCTTCGAACATTGAGCCTTTGAGTGAAAGCTTGCACAAACCAATCATCTGTGACCGGAGGTAGATCCATCCGTTCTATTTGGAACCGAGACACGAACTCTTTGAGCATCTCGTTATCCTTCTGCCTGACTTTGAAAAGGTCCGATTTTTGTGTTTCGACCATGATGGCGCCTGCGTGTGCTTTTACGAAAGAATCTGCAAGCATAGCAAACGAGTCAATAGAATTAGGGGGTAAGTTGTGGTACCATGTCATGGCTCCTTTCGACAAGGTTTCCCCATATTTCTTTAACAGAACAGACTCAATCTCGTCGTCCTCCAAGCCGTTCCCTTTGATAGCGCATGTATGCGGTTACATGCTCGTTTGGGTCGGTCGTTCCGTTGTATTTGGGGATTTCTGGCATATGGAATTTCTTGGGTATCGATTTCGGAGCCGCGCTCGGTGGAAAAGGTTTCTGTACGAACTTCTTGGAATCTAGGCCTTTCAATATTGGGGGTGCCCCTGGGATTTGATCCATCCTGGAGTTGTAAGTTTCCACCTTCTTGTTATTTGCCTTAATTTTTTTCTCCCCAGATTCTATTCGTTTATTCAGTTCTTCGAGCATCTTCATAATTTCGGGGTTCACCCCCGATTCGCCCTCGTTCAACCCTCCTGCAATCGGTCTATCTCTATGGGTAATTTCCCGGGAAGGACCATGTTCGATCCTGTTTACGATTTGGCTTCGGTTTTGTAACTGAGCTATGGCGGCCTGTTGGACTTGCAACATTTCGAAGATCATCCGGAAACTGATCCCGTCCCCTTCATCATTTTGGGGATGTTGCGTCATTGATTGAGTTCCCCTATGAATGCTATTTGTGGGGCCGGTGAGCTGATCTGCATCAACTACAACTTGTCAATTGGCATCGATTGGAATTCTATCACCAGGCGCTTTGTTATTATTTACGCCTTGGTGATCGAACTCGCTATCAACGTATAGAGGTGTCGATCGAGAGTTTGACATTTTCGTATTGTACCTAAAATCAGAGACACTTCAAAGAGCAAGCGTAAAACAATGTGTGTGACAAGAAATTCTATCAAGTATCCACTATTATCCTCAGCCCCACAGTGGGCGCCAAACTGTTTACCCTGAATTTCTGATAACAACTGAATTTATACGTGATTTTAAGGATATGTGGCTTAATTTGATACAAATGATGAATAATATAGCAAAAATTGAAATTAAAGGACAAATAGAGAAGAAAAGCAAACCAACTAAGTTAGATACTCTTGACCGTTGAATAATCCTTCTTCAGCAGAGACGGACTATAACAAGAATTGGAACAATAAAGGGATTTAAGAGAGTAATAAATGGTTTCTTTCTTTCTATTGATGAGTCGTGTAAAAATGTGATGATCCCTTAAACGATTACATTCTCCCTTTATATATTGGGGAGATCATCATCTGGTAAGTCATTATACAAGGTAAGAATCTCTATACAAGGTAAAATATCTCTTGATCTTGCTAATTTAACGGTTCTATTGATCAGTGCCTAGATTCCCGATGTGATGCTTATCTTATCGCGGATTTTCCGGTCCTTCGTCGTTTAAGTTCGACGATCTAGCCTTGGACATTCTCGAAGTCGGGTTCGATGGGCTCGGTATTCTCGAGGTTGGATGTTCTGGCTTCGTGTTCCGTTTCGATGACGTTCAGGTTCGATCTTCGATCCTACGCACTTCGAGCCCTATTTATCGAGCGGTAGTTAAACTCGATGTTAACTAGAGAGGCTCGAGCTCGATTTTGAATACATATAAGTGGGCCCGAGTTTTACCGCATACAATTACAAAAGATCCTACTCCTTTTGGAAAGAAGAAACAATTATTTCCCAATTTTTTATTTTATTCTAAATGCCCATCGACAATAGACCAAATCGGAAAATAGTGAATTCGAGAATTTTATGTCCTATGACAGGTCGGATGCTAATATATTAAATGTTATCCTAACAATCTTCATATTACCTATTTAGCCAAATTATAAATCTTCTTAAAATCTTGTTTTACTCATTAATTAAATCCCTTAAAAGAAGGAAAGCTGACACATTGTCACAACTCAAAATCCCACCTTGAGGATCGTGATGGCACCTAATCTCTAAAACTAGATAAGTCATTTACCTATCAATTTTAAAGCATTAAGGACATGATGTACTGAATATAGTTAAACATAAATGCAAAAATAACGGTGATACAAACCAACACGGCGATAATCACTACATATTCCAGAACTAGGTAGTACCGAGTCATGAACTCTAATTGAATACATAGAATTTATCCCAAAACAAAGTATACAATATTGTTCGAATAGAGAGTTGGCAGTATAGTTAAAATGAAAGGACTCCAAAGGACTGCGGCGATCGAGCAGCTCTACCTTGAATCCTTGCGATCAAAGAAGCTAACACTGCCTAGTCCCACTACCTCCAACACTTGGATCTGCAAAACAATGTGCAGAAGTATAGTATGAGTACACCACGGCCAGTATCCAGTAAGTATCCAAACTAACCTCGGTGGGGTAGTGAGAAAGTTTAAGCCAAGACACTTACTAATCAAATAACCTGTGCGGAATATCAATATAAAGCTAACAACGTAAAACAAATAAGTAAATAGCAGCAAAGAGTAATCATGTAATAAAACAGTAATATAATTAAAGCACAGATAAAATACACCTGAAATCACTTAAGGGGAACAATGATAGTTCTAATCAATAAGACGTACCGACAAAAGTTCTACAAAAAGAATCACCCTAAGATACCACACCTCATAAGTATGAATCACAAGTCACAAATCACGAATCATATACACATATCACCCCGTGGCCATATTATCAATCATGTTCTCATGGAAAAGAGATCGTGCCACAACATAAGTCACACTCGCATGGCAAAGACATTGTGCCACTCTATAAGTTACACTCGGCAAGACCTCATGCCTCAACCAATACCACAAAAGCACGGCAAAGTCCTCGTGCCACCGAATATATAGTATCTGGGTCAATTACCAATAACATATTCAAGAGGAAATTATCAAGAAATTAAATAAAGTAATGCATGATAATAACTTTCTTTTTATTTAATTTGTTATGTTACCAACAACTTGATAGAATATGAGATGACAACTCCATGTAGGTATATTCAGCTTGGCGACCAAATGATCATGTAATAACAGAGACACAATGTAGCACATAGGAAACAACACAACAAAATCACGTAGAATGCACGACACACAAAAGTAAATCATAAGCAAAAGCAAGATCACACTTTTTTCATCAACAACATGCCCCTAGGGCATCACATAGTCACCCTTATAGCACCGCATGTGCAACAGTAAAGTAAATGCCCGCCTTATCTTGTCACACACGTTTTAATAATCATCTCACCTTGTCTCTCATATATATATATATATATATATATCTATATATATATAGAGCCCGCCATATCTTGTCACATGGGCAATATCAACAATAACAACAGCATGGCTGAAACCTCCTGCAACCACCCCAATAATCCGCTCAACAAGTCCACAAGTGCCATGATCATAACAACAAAACACACCAATAATTTCTACGAAGACATAAATTTGCAATCTACCAACACAGTGCACAGGGAAGATTTAATAAAGAATATATGAATGGGTGTTCAACATATAAGCATGAAAGCTAACTCAAATTAACAACAAATCTCACAAACGCCCAACTTGGCCAATTAAGGAATTAAAATCCAAAAACATGATCTCTATCATGTTACATAAACTCAAGTAAACCACCAAAGTGAAACATGTAAAGTAGATACCTCTTAATCAAATCAAAGCAATAAGAACAACCTCAGGCCAAATCCGGCCTTAAACAATATGTATGACCGTGTACACGCCGTTTACACATATCACAAATAATCAATTAAGCCTAATCCTAAGGGCTAATTATCCCCACGGGAATCAACCTCCGGACGGCTCGAAACTTGCCAAAATAACTTAATATCATAAATAAAATGCTTCCAAATAATAAAGCTTCAATCTTGAACAAGAATCAAAAAGTCGACCCCAGGACCGTTTCCTCAGAACCTGACAAAGCTTGTAAATTCCGAACACCCATTCCAATACGAGTCCAACCATACCAAAATCATCCAATTCCGTCCTCAAATCTATCTTCAAATCATCATTTTATGTTTTAGAAAAGTTTTACTAAAATCTACAATTTCTCGAATTCAAATTATCAATCAAACACTAAAATCGAGGTTAGAATCATGAAATAATAATAAACCCAAGTCAAAAATACTTACCCCAATCCAAATGGAAAAAATCCCCTCCAAAATTGCCCAAAACCGAGCTCTCTAACTCAAAATGTGATAAAATAACAAAAGCCCTCAAAATAGAGTATTAAACAGGTCCCCCTCGGTATACACATTGCGATCACGGAATTACCTTCGCGGTTGTGAAGAACAAACTCATCCAGCTGCCAAAACCTTCTTCACGCATGCGATGCCTACCTCTAGAGTCTCTATGGGAATGCGTCCTGACTCCAGTGAATGTGAAGACCAATAGCTCGATGCCTCTTCTCGCCTATCCTTCTACGCGATCGCGGCACCCATCTCGCAGTCGCAAAGGCCATAGCCTCCCATGCTTCGCGAACGTGGTCGTCTCTTCGCGACCGCCAAGAACAAAATGCCTTCCACCAAAAATACCATACGCGATCATGACTACCTTTTTGCCATCACAAAGAAGGAAACTAGACACAAATATCAGTAGTTCAACACTTGAGGAAATGACCTGTAGCCATCTGAAATATATCCGAGGCCTCCGAGACCGTGTCCAAACACACCAACCAATCCGAAAACATAGCTCGAACCTACTCAAGGCCTCAAATCACACCAAACAACATCAAAACTATGAATCGCACCTCAATTAAAGCCTAATGAACTTTCAACTTCGAAAACTCACGCCTAACCATGCCAAATCAACTCGAATAATCTCAAATTTTTAATGCAAGTCCCAAATGACACATCGAACCTATACCAACTCCCATAACCACAATCTGAACCTGATACCAACAAAGTCAACCTCTGTCAAACCTAACAATCTTCTAAAACTTCAACTTTCTAATTTTCGCCAATTCAAGCCAAAACAACCTAGAAACCCAAATCCAAATCTGGACATACGCCTAAGTCCATAATAACCATTCGGACCTAACGGAACCATTATAACTCGATCCAAGATCAAATACGCAAAAGTCAAACTTGGTCAACTGTTCCAACTTAAAGCTTCTAAAATGAGAATTATTCTTCCAAATCAATCCCGAATCACCCAAAAATTGAAATAGATCATACATGCAAGTCATAATATATCATACAAAGCTACTCAGAACCTCAAACCACCAAACAGAACGCTAAAGCTTAAAATGACCGGTCGGGTCGTTGCATTCTCTCTCTCTTAAACAAGCATTCATCCTCGAACGTGACAAGAGTCATTCCTAAGTTACCAAATCACAGTATAAACTTACCATACACATACATACGGGTGATCCCACGTCACCCCAGTGCACATAAGTCTGCCAACACCGTCTCGACTAAAGATTGTTCCTTCAACCTTAACTAATAAGCCTTACAACCATATTTATACATGCAAGACTCCCTCAAAGACCTGGTTCTCACATAAACACACTGTATCAACATCAACCAGCTGCAACAAATAATAAGTATGCTCAGAAGGTATAACCACATGATGTAACTCATCGCTTTTATGCCCATAGCAGTACCTCTAACAACTACAGCTGCCCATTACCAAACCTGGTGGCAGTACGTTGCCTCATATAATATAGAACCTTGTTCCAAATCTTCACAACACTAATACTGATGTAAGATATATGTGAAAACTCATAATAATCCACCCGACCAACAAACCACACCAAAAGCCACCAAGACACATACATCGACATCCGAACCTAACAACATCAACTCAAATATAACTGAAGATTAAAAGAGAGACACATGAGAGAACTATCCAACCAGTCCAACGATTACCACTCTCCATCCTCAACTCGGAATCACACGCAACAACCACAACAAAACCTCATCCTAACATAATTCCACCACGGCACGTAGCCCGGACCAATCATACTAATCCGCATGGAATCATGAGGATACCATCCTCAACTCAGAATCACAAGTAGGAGCAACATCCCATCAACTAAAAACCTTTCGGTAACTCAATCCCATGGAAAAATATCAGAACACGTAATGGACTCCCCATGCCTATAGAGCACTGCACTCGCATGTCCTGGTCAAACCACCTAGAAATTACATCAAAACCCACTGTATCAAGTAATAGAAAGTCCATCGTAGTTTCATAACCCTCAACAGTGAACAAATCAAAATGATAGACACGGTCTACCATAGCAGAATCCCCCAATGGGTGCAATCACATAAATAGAGTACTAGAATCACGAAGAATACCCATATATGAAGCAAGATAGAATTAATCATACCAATAAATAGGACCCAAATCAAATAAAACTAATGCATTTCTATGAAAAACTAGGAACCATACTTGTAATGGCATCATCTGGGGCAGTGGCCTCAGTCCAACCAGGAAAAGCATAAAAACGGGCATGGCCTCCCCTCTAGGATGTCCTCTACCCGCCTGTCTTCCTCCCCTAATTGGTTGTACCAGTGGAGTAGCAACTAGAGCGGAACCCATAGCCTGAGTACCATGCAGGGACACACCCGCTAGAGTCTGGGACAATATCTCAGTATGTGCTTGATATCCCCACACTCAAAACAACCTCTTTGTTGACAAGGAAGTGGGAGCTGTCCGGAACGAGTGCTCTGGGACCATGGATAACTGGAGCACCACGTGAAACCTGAAGTGCAGACTGAACTGGCTGACAAACAAAACCTCTACCATGACATGTCGTGCGGCCGAAATAGGGACTAGTAGATCCTCCAGGTCCACGAGGCTTCTTAGCCTCCCCATCCTCCCTCTCCAAATTACAGATACGCTCCAACCTCTTGCGATCTCTACATCCTGCTGAAATGGTGTATCAGTCTCCAACTCCTGTACCATCCCAAATCTGAGACCATAGCTGAGCCCCTCAATAAATTTGCAGACACTCTCTGACTGTAGAAACCAAAGCAGTTGCATGCCAGGATAACTCACTGAACATCATAGCGTACTTAGATACGGTCATAGTCCCATGGCGCAACTGCTTGAACCTGTGCATCACGTATCCTTGAGGGTCTGTGGGAAAAGCTCTCTCAAAAATAGATCACACAATGGAGCCCAAGTAAGTAGCGGTGCACCAACTAGCCTACTCTCCTCATAAGCCTGCCACCATCTATACGCCAACCCCGTCTGAGGAAAAGTAGTAAGGTCACCTCAACAATGCCCATGGTGCGCATAATATGGTGATGTTGATCCAAAACACCCTATGCATCTTTAGAATTTGTGCCACTGAAAGTAAGAGGATCATACTTCTTAAACCTCTCTAACCTCTTTTGTCACGCCTCTGACGCCGTTGGCCTAACGTCAGGCTAAATCGCAACCAATGGTTGTAACGACATAACGCCTGAAACCTTATATACATGAGCCCGCATCTCTTGAGTATGGGCGGTGAGAGTCTGAGATCCTCCCTCAGCCTGTGAAGTAGCTGGTGCAACTAGGATCATACCCATTGAGCCAATGTACCAAACATGCTTAGGAAGTGCGCTAAAGTCTCCTAAGGTCCAGGGGTAGTAACCGGCTCCTCCAGTGCCTGCTCCCTAACAGGAGCTACTGGTGGCTCTTCAACTGCTACCCTACCAGGTGCTCTAGCTATAGCACGTGCCCCTCCTCTGCCTCTACCTCGGCCTCGGCATCAGCCCCGACCTCTCCAGGCTCTAGCAGGTGGTGGGGGCACCTGCTTAGCTGATTCGGTAGTGTGTGTTCTCACCTTCTATGAGAGAACATAAATACAAAAGCTCAAACTCTGAAATTTACAAATCTGCACGATAAGGAATGAAAGAAGTAAAATTTCCTAATAGTTCTGTAGCCTTTGAAAGTTAAGTACAGACGTCTCCGTACCCATCCGCAAGACTCTATTAAACTTGCTCGTGACTCGTAGAACCTATGAAGCTAGAGCTCTGATGCCAACTTGTCACGATCCAAAATCTCACCTTGAGAATCGTGATGGCACCTAGTCTATAGAATGGGGTAATTCATTTACTTATCAATTTATAAAGCATTAAGGACATGATTGTACTGAACAAAGTTAAACATAAATGCGGAAATAACGGTGATACAAGCTAACACGACGATAATCACTATATATCTCAGAATTAGGTAGTACAAAGTCACGAGCTCTAGTTGAATACATAGAATTTATCTGAAAACAAAATATGCAATACTATTCAAATAGAGTGTTGAGAGCACAATTAAAAGGAAAGGACTCCAAGGGACTGTAGCGATCGAGCAGCTTTACCTTGAATCCTCGTGATCAAAGAAGCTAATACTACCTGGGCCCACTACCTCCAACAATAGGATTTGCACAAAAATGTGCAGAAGTGTAGTATGAGTACACCAAGGTCGGTACCTAGTAAGTATCAAGAATAACCTCGGTGGGCTAGTGACAAAATTCAAGTCAAGACACTTACTAATCAAATAAACTATGTAGAGTATCAATTCGAAGCTAACTCCGAAAAACAAATAAATAAATGTCAACAAAGTGTAATCATGTAATAAAACAACAAAATCATTAAAGCATAGATAAAATACAAGTGAAAGCAATTAAGGGGAACAATGACAATTCTAATCAATAAGTCGTACCAACACAAGGTCTACAAAAAGAATCATTGTGAGGTACTACACCTCATAATCACGAATCACAAGTCACAAATCATGAATCATATACACAAGGAACCTCGTGCCCACATTATCGATCACCTTCACATGGTAAAAACCTCGTGCCACAACATAAGTCACACTTGCATTGCGAAGACCTCGTGCCATAGAATAAGTCACATTCGCACAGCAAAGACCTCGTGCCATAGTATAAGTCACACTCACACAGCAAGACCTCGTGCCTCAACAAATACCACAACTGCATGGCAAAGACCTCGTGCCACCACATATACCGTATCCGGGTCAACTACAAATAAAATGTTCATGAGGAAATTATCAAGAAATCAAATATAGTAATTCATGATCACAACTTCCTTTTTATTTAAATCCATTTTGTCACCAATAACTCGGTAGAATATGAGATGACAACTCCACGTAGGTAAATCTAGCTCGGCAACTAAGTCATCATGTATTAACAGAGACACAGAGTAGCACATTGGAAACAACACAACAAATCACGTAAAATGCATGACACACATAAGGAAATCACAAGCACAAACAAGATCACACTTTTCTCATCAACAACACACCCCTAGGCCATCACATATCATCCCCATATAGCCACCCTTATCTCACCGTATGCACCGTGTAAAGTAAATGCCCGTCTTGTCTCACCACACGCATTTTAATAATTCTCGTCGCATGCGTAAGCCCGATGAATATATATATAATAGAGAGAGAGAGAGAGAGAGAGAGAGAGAGAGAGCTCGCCTTGTCTCACTGCATGTGCAATATCAACAATAATAATAACACGCCCGAGCAAAGACCCCAACAACTGGCTCAACAAGTCCTCAAGTGTCATAATTAGAACAACAAAACGTATCAAGAATTGCCACTAGTGACAATTCAATAAAGAAAATGCGGACATGTGTTCAACATATTAGCATGAAAGCTAACTCAAATTAGCAACAAATCTCACAAACGCCCAACTTGGCTAATTAAGGAATTCAAAATACTAAAAACGATGTAACATAAACTCAAATAAACAACCAAAGTGAAAACATCTAAAGCAAAGACCTCTTAATCAAATCAAAGCGATAAGAACAACCTCGGTCGAATCCGGCCATAAACTATAAATACTATGGTGTACACACTCATCACCTCGTGTATACGTCGTTTACACATACCACAAATAAGCAATTAAGCCAACTCCTAAGGTATAATTTCCCTCATACAAAGTTAGGCAAGATACTTTACTCAATAAGCTAAATTAATCCATTAATAAGCCCTTCCAGCGTGAATTCAACCTCCGAACAGCTCGAAATTGGCTAAAATAACTTAATATCATAAATAAAAGTCATAGGAAACGATTCAGAATAATAAGGTTTCGATCTTGAGCAAGAATCAAAAAGTCAACCCAAAACGTCAACCCCAGGCATACATTCCGAAACCCAACAAAACTACCAAATACCAAACACCCATTACGATGCAAGTCCAACCATACCAAAATCATCAAATTCTGACCTCAAATCGACCTACAAATCATCATTTTATGTTTTAGAAATTTTTTTACTAAAATTCCCAATTTCTCCAATTGAAATTATCAATCAAACACAAAAATTGAGGTTGAAATCACTAAATAATAGTAAATTCAAGTAAAAAATACTTACCCCAATCCAAATCGTGTAAATCCCTTCCAAAACCACCCAAAACCGAGCTCTCTAACTCAAAATGTGATAAAATAACAAAAGAACTCGAAATAGAGTATAAAAATAGGTCTGCCCAGGAATACACATGTCACGACCCCAATTTCCCTCCGTAAGATATCATGATGGCACCTAGTCTATAAGACTAGGTAAGCCTAACGTTCATGCAGAATAACTGAAATAATCATTAATGTCTCAAAAATCAAAAGCTAATATAAGAAAATCTCCACAACTCACCATATATATAATTGCGCAAAACCCGGCGAAATACACAAGCTTTATGAAGTGATACTAAATATCTCTATACATCAGTGTCTAATAAAGGATAATGAAATAAGATAACTAGGTAGAGGGGGACTCCAAGGCCTGTGGATACCAGCAGGTTTACCTTGAAGTCTCCGCAGCTCAGCTCCCGTTAATACCTGGGCTGATATAAGGTACCTGGATCTGCACAAAAAGATGTGCTGAAGCGTAGCATGAGTAAACCACAACAGTACCCAGTAAGTGCCAAGACTAACCTCGGTAGAGTGGTGACAAGGTCAGGTGAAGGCCCTACTGGAATAAATAAGAAAAATTGTGCAAGTGCAAGGCAGTGTAGTAATGATAGTAATGAAAATATAAACCACAAATAGTATATCAAAGTTAGCTACACGGAACAAAAGCAAATAATACAACATGGAGAAAAACAAGGAATGATATGCTAAGGAAACAAAACAACCAAAGTCAAGTGCAGCAATAGAGAAATACCAACAAGAGTCACTACTGAGGTACCGCCTTGTAGTCTCAAATCGCAAGAATAATTCACAATCTTTCCTTATATCACCGCCGGAGCCTTGCATTTAGTTTTAAAAATTATTTTTCTGAAATAGCATCCCACGTTTTAGCCCACCTTATCACACTGCATGACTTTTAGTAGTTCCCCTACTAGCTACGCATATAAACCCCACTTTATCTCACCGCATATGTTTCAACCCCAAAACCTTATACCACCGCATGCGTATCAATATACAATATATGACAAATCTCACTTCAAGTGCCCAATATCACAACTTGTCAAAGAAATCAACAATAACAGAGTTTTCACAATAAAGAGCACATAGCTCAGCCACAATGTACACAAAAGCCTCAACAATAACAACTAGGAGTGAACAACTCGACAGAATAGTATTTCACAACTTAACACTTTGCCTCAATATGAATCACAACCTTTATAACTTAATACCAGTTTCAAGAACAAGATATTCCAAGAATAAAAACTTCAAGTAAAGAATACAATGGTTAAATAATGAATATGAAATAAAGGAAAGAAGAACCTCAACTAAACATGCAGAGCAATTAACAAGTAAGAGATAAGACACGTAAAACATGTGAAAAATAGGCTAATGATGAAGAATGTAAAATGATAAGATAACTCAATTAATACATGAAGGGAATCTACATAGCTAAAACCGGTAAATTTCTATATTTAGCCCGTGTACACACTGGTCACCTTGCGCACAAGGCTTCCACCCATCACAACTATCCCAAAACAACACCAATCCTAAGGCCTTTCCTTCGATTATCCAACTCCGAACGGCACGAATCTAGCCGAAACTACTTCATACTATAAATATGAACTATAGGAAACTATTTCGAACAACAAAATTACAATCTTTGCAAAGAAATAAAAAGTCAACTCAAAAAGGCAACCGGGGCTTGCATCTCGGAACCCGAGCAAAATTACAAAATCTAAACACACATTCAATAACGAGTCAAACCATACAAGAATTACTCAAAACCGACCTCAAATAACCTTTCAAATCCCCAAATTTTAGCTTAAGAAGTTTCAGAATTTTTCCCAAATTTCCAACTCAAAACACTAATTAAATGATAAAAGCAACAATAAATTCGTGTAATTTGACCAAAATCGAGTTAGGATTTCTTACCCACAATGTTTCCTTGCAGATCTCCCAAAAAATCACCTCAAACCGAGCTCTCTAAGTCCAAAAATAGATTATTAAATCAAACCCCCGACTTATGCCTTTTTCTGCCCAGTGATCACGCTTCTGCGAGCAAGGGGCTGCATCTGCGACGCCGTACCTGCGGAAAAACCATCACAGGTGTGGTACCCACTTAACTCCATGGATTTTGCTTCTGTGGACCATCGCTCATACCTGCGAGCCTGCTTCTGCGTGTCCTACCCAAAGGCCCTTCCCAAATTCTGCTTCTGCGAAATAAATGCCTGCGCCTGCGGAGGCGCACCTGTGCCTTGGTGTCCGCACCTGCAAGCCCAGCCCTGAGCTCTCCTTTTTGCTTTTGCGCTTCACCTTCCGCCCCCGCAATTCTGCACCTGTGGTCAATCTCTCCGTAGTTGCGATGACACTAGCAGGCTTGGGACTTCAGCAATGAGGCTGAGTCCAAAATTGATCCAGATTCAATCTGAATCATAACCGGGGCCCCGGGACCCCGTCCAAATATACCAACAAGTTCCAAACCACATAACGGAGCTACTCGAGGCCATAAATCACAAAAACAGCATCGATTCTACAAATCGCAACCCCAATTCAAGCCTATGAAACTATAAACTTCCGAATTCCGAAACCAAAGTCGATTTATACCAAAACAACTCCAATTGACCCTAAATTTTGCACACAAGTCATAAATGACATGACAGACCTATTCCAACTTCCTGAATGGGAAACCAACCCCGATATCAATAAAGTCAACTCCTGGTCACACTTTCTAAATCTTCTAAGCCTTCAACTTCCTAACTTTTGCCAATTTATGCTGAAATGACCTACGGACCTCCAAATCAACATCCGAATACGCTCTTAAGCCTAAAAATCACCATACGGAGCTATTGGAACCATCAAAACCATTCAGGAGTTGTCTACACAACAGTCAAACTACAGTAAATCCTTTCAACTTAAAGCTTCGACTTAGGGATTATAAGTCCTATTTCACTCCGAAACCAAAACCAAACACCCCGGCGAGTCCCGCAACCACAATATAACATAGAGGAGGCAATAAATAAGGTATCAGGAAAACAATGTTTGTCCTCAAATAAGTATACAGACATACCTGAAGTGGTAAAAAGATGCAGATGACGGCTAGGCATATCATGCTCGACCTCCCAAGTCACCTCCTCGACTAGTTGACCCCTCCACTGAACCTTCACTGAAGCATTGTTCTTCAACCTCAACTTTCAGACATGTCTGTCCAAAATGGCCACTAGCTCCTCAACATAAGACAAATCCTTGTTCAACTGGACTGAGCTGAGATCCACCACTTGGGATAGATCGTCGTGATACTTTTGGAGCATAGAAACATGGAATACTGGATACTCTGCAGCTACACTGGGTGGTACTGCAACCCTGTAGGCCACCTCTCCAATCTTGTCAAGAATCTCAAAAGGTCCGATATACCTAGGGCTCAACTTGCCCTTCTTCCAGAACCTCATAACACCTTTCATAGGCGAAACCCGGAGCAAGACCCACTCCCCAAACATGAATGCAATGTCGCGAACCTTTAGGCCCGCATAACCCTTCTATATAGATTGGGCCGCACGAAGCCGATCTTCAATCAATTTAACCCTTTCCAAAGAATTTTGAACCAAGTCTTTACCCAAAAGCCTAGCCTCACATGGCTCAAACCGACCCACCGGAGACCGACACCGCCTCCCATATAAGGCCTCATACAGAGCCAACTGAATGCTCGACTTGTAACTATTGTTGTAGGCAAACTCCGCAAGTGGTAAGAAATGATCCCAAGAACCCCCAAACTCCATCTCACGTGCACAGAGCATCCAATATCTGAATAGTGCGCTCGAGCTGTTCGTCCGTGTGAGGGTGAAATATTGTACTTAACTCAACCCGCGTGCCTAAATCACACTTTACAACCCTGTAGAATTGCAATGTAAATTGCGTACCCCAGTCAGAGATGATGGATACTGGCACGCCATGAAGTTTGACAATCTCGTGAATATGAACCAGAGCTAGCTGCCCTGAAGAAGTAGCCACCACTGGAATAAAATGAGCCGACTTGGTCAACCTATCCATAATCACCCATACTGCATCGAACTTCCTCTAAGTCCATAGGAGTCCAACAACGAAATCCATAGTAACTCGCTCCCACTTCCACTCTGGAATCTCTAGCCTCTGAATCAACCCACCTGGCCGCTGATGCTCATACTTCACCTATTGACAAATTTAGCCACCGAGCTACATACTCCACTATGTCCTTCTTCATTCGCCTCCACTAGTAGTGCTTCCTCAAGTCCTAATACATCTTAGCGACACCTAGATGAATGGAGTACCACGAACAATGGGCCTCCTGAAGAATCAACTAACACAAACCATCTACATTAGGCACACAAAGCCTACCCTGCTTCTGTAACACACTATCATCCCGAACAGTGACCACTTGGGCATCACCGTGCTGAACTGTTTCCTTAAGGACACGCAGATGGGGGTCGTCATATTGACGCTCTCTGATACGATCATGTAAAGAAGATCGAGAAACCACACAAGCAAAAACTCGACTTGGCTCCGAAACATCCCAGACAGGTTGGCCAAGGGCTGAGCATCTAATGCTAATGGCATCTCCGCTGTCGGTAGATATGCTAAACTACCCAAACACTCCACCTTCCGACTCAAGGCATCGGCCACCACATTGGCCTTCCCGGGATGATATAGAAATGTGATATCATAGACCTTAAGCAACTCTAACCATCTCTGCTGACGCAAGTTAAGATCCTTCTATTTGAACAAATGTTGTAGACTCCGATGGTCGGTATAGACCTCACAAAGGACATCATACAAATAGTGCCACCAAATCTTCAAGGCATGAACAATAGCAACTAACTCAAGGTCGTGGAAGAGATAATTCTTTTCATGTTCCTTCAGCTGTCTAGACGCCTAGGCAATCACCTTATCGTCTTGCATCAACACAACGCCGAGGTAAACACGTGACGCATCACAGTACACAGTGTAAGACCCCAAACCCGTAGGCAACACTAATACTAGGGATGTAGTCAAAGCAGTCTTAAGCTTTTGAAAGATCTCCTCACACTCCTCGATCCACTTGAAAGGAGCACCCTTCTAGGTTAATCTGGTCATAGGTGCAATAGATGAGAAACCCTCTATGAATCGATAGTAATACCCTGCCAATCCAAAAAAACTATGGATCTTAGTAGTTGAAGACGGTTTGGGCTAACTCTGCACTGCTACAATCTTCTTGGGATCTACCTTGATCCCCTCGCTCGACATTACATGGCCCAAAAATGCCACTAAATCAAGCTACAACTCACACTTTAAAAATTTTGCATACAACTTCTTTTCTCACATGGTTTAAAGCACGGTCCTTAGGTGCTACTCATGATCCTCCCAACTTCGAGAGTACACCAAGATGTCGTCAATAAACACAACAAAAAATGAGTCAAGATAGGGCTGGAATACACTATTCATCAAGTGTATGAATGTTGTTAGGAAGTTGGTCAGCTCAAATGACATCACAAGGAACTCCAAATGACCATACCGAGTCTTGAAGGCGGTGTTCAGTATATCCGGCTCTCGAATCTTGATCATAACCTGACCACAAATCAGTCTTTGAGAACACTCAAGCACAATGTAGCTGATCAAATAGATCATCAATGCATTACAGTGGATACATGTTCTTCACTATAATGTTGTTCAACAGTCGATAATCAATACACATGCGCAGAGATCCATCCTTCTTCTTTACAAACAAGACCGGAGCACCCCAAGGTGACACACTAGGCCGAATGAAGTCTGGATGCATCTCTTTGACAAACCGGAACAATTCCTGTGATAACTTAGTCGGATGCAACTACCTCCGTCCTAGTAGGAAGAGCGTAACATTTGGCCTGCCCTCCTCTTCTAGGGCCACCATTACCTGCCCGACCTCCACCTCTAGCTGGCTATATAGGTGGAGTGGCAACTAGTGGGGTAACCAAGGCCTAAGAAGCCTGAGGGACCTCTGGAATACGTGGGGCTTGAGTAGTCTGTGGAGGTGCATCCTTCCTGAGTCTGGGTAGTCCCTCGCCATATGACAAGTTTCAACTCACTCAAAACAAGCTCTCGGAAGACGTGGCTGCTGGAACTGGCTCGGGCCTGGTCGGCTGGACAGACCGTTGAAAGCACCCTGTGCAGGAGGTGCACTAGACAGTGGTGGTCCATACTGAGCAACCTTTAGCCTGGAGTAGTCGAAATACCCCTTGAAATGCTAAATGAGCAGGATGGCTCACATGGCCTCTACCATGATGGGATGCAACTGGGGAACGAGCACCACTATATGTGCCAGAATCTCAAGGCCTCTTGGCCTCCCTCTCCTCTCTCTCCCGAGCCCAAATTCCCTCCAATCTCTTAGCGATCTTCACTACCTGCTGGTATGGGATGTCAATCTCCAACTCCTGAGCCATGCTGAATTTAATATTATGGTTGTGCCCCTCGATAAATTGAACTCGCTCTCTGACTATGGAGACTACAACTAGTGCATGTTGGGACAACTCGTTGAACCTGACAGCATACTCTAATACGATCATACCACCCTAGCGTAACTACTCAAACTCTGTGCGCCATGCATCACGAAGGCTCTAGAGAACAAACTCCCTCATGAACATCTTTGAGAGCTTAGCCCAGGTGAGTGATGCTGCCTCAACCATGCTACCCAACTCATATGCTCGCCACCACTGATAAGCCGCTCCTTAAGTTGGAATGTACTGAAAGCAACCCCACTAGACTCCATAATACCCATAGTATGGATGATAATGTGGCACTCCTCAAGAAAACCTTGTGCATCCTTTGAAGCCAAACTGCTGGAAGTAGGAGGGTGGTACTTCTTGTACCTCTCGAGCCTAAGTTGCTCCCCCTCTGAAGTGTTTTGGAATTTTTAAAAGCAGCAAATGGAGAAAGCATTTACATTTTAAGTTGCTCCTTCGAGCATAAATTTTTGATTCATGAAATAAACCCAAGCCCACACACGTCAGTGTGAACACGTTGGAGTGACTTGGTTTCTCTTTACATGGACTCCTTCGAAAAATTCTTCCTTCTATGTTTCCAAGAAGACAAGCTTCACACAGTCGATTGGAACGGTTGATTGATGGTATCCCGTGCACCATATCTTTCTCCCATTGATTTTAGTGCTTCAAAATTCAAGTGCCCAAATCGCATGTGCCAACAACATAATTCATCTTGCACATTAGACTTCAGACACTTTGCATTAATTATCTTAAGATTCGGATAAAATAATCTATTCTTTGTCATATGCATTTTAGAAATTAGCATTCCACTTGAATCTCTAAGCAAAAGATGCATAATATTTCATGTGGATGTCATATCCCTTTTCAAGAAGTTGGCCCAGACTCAAAATATTACTTTTTAATATTGGCACATAATAAACATCTTGAATTAACTTGTGGCCATTATTTTTACAGGAGATCAGAATCGTACCTATCCTTTCGATTTGCATCTTTAGGATATCTCCAAAGACACATTACCTCAAATCATTTTATTGATCTCCACAAACTTCTCTTCGCATCCACACATATGATTGCTTGCTCCATTGTCCAAATACCACGAGTTACAATCATCCATATCTTCTTCCTTGAGGGGCAACAACAATGTTGACTCATCTTCTTCTTTCTTGTCGTCAATAAGGTTAGCTTTCTCTTCAACATTTCTACGATATTTCTAAGAGTAATGGCAAAATTTATGAAAATTATAACACCCAATTTTTTTATTTGTCATACCTTTGTCCATTATTTTCTTTATAGTAACCATGTCATCTTCCTCCTCTTTGTCCACGACCATGACCTCCGAATGTTTGGTGGATTTTAATTTTATTATTGAAGTATTTACCATCACTTCTTCCTCTTCCATGACTGTCCTGGCCTCATCCTTGTCCATTCCCTCGATAGCCTTTTTCACCTCCATAATCCTTAAAGGATGCCTGACTTTTAAGAAGCTGCTCCAGTGGCACTTCTTGTTCCTCTTGATCTTTTCTTCATGGGCCTGTAAAGAACCCTCCGATTGCTCCCCCATCATAGAGTCTAAATCTTTAGACTCCTCAATGTCACACACCACAAAATTAAATTTAGGTGTTAAAGTGCGAAGGATCTTTTCTACCACACGAACATCTTCTACGTCCTCCCTGTATCATCTCAATTTTTACAACAACCTTCACTTTTGAACAATAATCTGAAATGCATTCGGATTCTTTCATTTTTAAAACTTCAAAATCGGCCCTTAGAGTTTGAAGATTTACCTTTATCACTTTAGCAATTCCTTCGAGAGAATTTTGTAAATTCTCCCAAGCTTCCTTTGATGTAGTAGCATCGGCCACCTTCTCAAACATGGAATCATGTAGGCATTGGTGGATGAGCGTGAAGGCTAGTTGATCCTTCTTCCTTGTCTTTGCCAAAGCATATGTTTTATTTTGAGGCAGAGCTTCCTCGTTATTGGGTTTTGCATATCCTCTGTCTACGCTTTCCCACACATCCTGAGAGCCAAGAATGGCTTTTATACGTAAACACCATTTCTCATAATTATCTTTTGTGAGATGGAGATGCTAAAAAGATTATTAGACATGGATTTTATACCACGTTGTCGGGAAAATATTATCCCGCTTGGAATAGTCTCAACGGTAAAAATAATAATACAAGAGAATAACAATGACACCAAATCTTTTAACGGGGTAAAATACAATACTCAAGCGGAGCAATATAATACCACTATAATATTACAACTTGGTAGTGTCAAAAGACTACTACAACTTCAAAAGAAATAACACTCTTTATTCTTAATACCTCACTACGATATTCCTCCCACTCTATTTTCTCACAGACTACAGAAAATAGTCTGTTAATTACTCACTGTCTATTCCTTCTCTCGGCTTTGGTGTACTTGAACTGAACAAACAAAGCTTTTGTTAGAGCTTTTGATCTGTAATTTTTGAACTTTAGTATTCTTAGAGCTAAAGTTTTGTTCTGTATTTGCTGAACTTCAACATTCTTAGAGCTGAAGATTTGTTCTGTATTTCTCTGAAGATAGAGGTTTAAAATATAACTTGAGCCAAATTGTGGTGAATTTTTTAATAATTATTTGGATTATGTTCGGAAGTTATTTTCCCAGCTGTAATTTTTTTTTCAACATATGGCATCTGGGAAATCCAAAGCACCTAAAGATCCTAAAGCACATAGAATACGTAAAGCTCCTTCAGTCCCTGTTGCTCTACCTACAAAACTAGGGGAGAGATATTATGAGTTTGGAGATAGGTTTTACTGTTTTTCTTACTAGGGTTTAATTGCATCTTTCTTGACTCCTGCAAAATAGGAGAAGCTGAATAATGGTACATTTCGGTATATCATGGCTATGGAGAATATCCATTTCAGCATGAAGTTGGTTCATTGTTTGATTCTTTCTCGCGTATTCACCAATGATCAAGATTTCATTAGTTTCAAGAATTTTGGCCATGATGTGTCATTCAACCTTGAAGACATTCACATTATGTGTGGTTTGAGGATCACAACATATAATGTTGAAAAACCAGTTAAACGAAAAAGTAAGATTCTGAAGCGCTATTTTGGGAAGTCTAAGGGTATGACTTTGAAGGACATTCGAGAGTATATGATATGGAATCAAATCAAAAGGATGATGTGAATTTCAAACACGTATGCGAGAGTGATGAAGATGTTGTGAAGCATATGGAAATTCTTATTGTGGAGTCTATTTTGTTCGGAATAAGGCATGAATCAACAGAGCTGGAGGAGTATGCAGCTATTGTTGATGATGATGAGGCTTGTCTAAATTATCCTTGGGGTAATATGTCTTATGAGAAGCTTATTACCTTGATGAAACACGCTTTGGACAGCAAGGACAAAACCAATGCAATTGAGTATACTGTATGCGGATTTCCATACCCATTATGTGTTTGGTTCTATGAGCGCTTCCCAGATATTCAGGACAAATATTTAAAAGATGACGACTACCTTGATGTCCCTCAGGTTCACAGGATGTTACCTTATCCATCTTTGGGAGAGCCTATATTTAAAGAACTTCATGCGGATTACTTCAGTAATCATGGTGTAAGTTAATGTTGTTTATTTATTTATTTATTTATTTATTTATTTTGTAGTTTTGTTAATATGTTGATGTATCAGTTTTATTTTATTTTTCCTAATATACTTTCTTGTATTAAATAGAAATATTAGACATTTAAGGTATTGAAGATAATTCCTACCGAAGAGGAATTGAATTCAATGCCTTTAATTAGACAATTACCATGCATCTGCAGTCGTTTGAAGGTACTGAATCCAGTTCCTTCAACCGGTGAATCACCACGTAATCGGAGTTGATCAAAAGAAACTAATCAAACTCCTGGAATTGGAGAATCATCGCGTACCCAGAGGCGTTCTAAACGTTCTACAACTGCGTTTGATGATGAATTAGTTAACACAATATGTCATATAAATTTTTTTTATTTTTTATTTTTGTGTTTAATCTGAAGTTTTTCATACTCTTTATTGCTTAATTATATGATGTTCTATGTGATGTTTTTGCTCTGCATTTTGCTGAACTTCAGCATTGTTTTTTTGGATGATGTTTTTGTTTTGCGTTTGTAAAACTACAGCAAGTTTTTTCAGCAGATTTTGTTTTGTTTGTGATGAAACATCATTCTAGGAGCTGAAGTTTTGTTTTGTGTTTTGTAAAAGTAAAGTATATTTTGTCTGCAGTTAGCACAATACGTCGTGTAAGTTTTATAAAATTTAAGTATGAACTTCAGTATTCTTAGAGTTGAAGTTGTGTTCTGTATTTGTAAAACAACAGCATGTTTTGGCTGAAAGTTTTGTTCTGTATTTGCTGAACTTCAATATTCTTAGAGCTGAAGTTTTGTTCTGTATTTGCTGAACTTCAGCATTCTTAGAGCTAAAGTTTTGTTCTGCGTTTCTATTTTCTAAAATTGTTGTGATGTTTCTAATTTCTATACTTGAGGGTGATGAGGGAAGTAAAAACCATACAACAGAAGAAAGGCACATGATCGCAGAAGAAGTTGTTCAAGAGTCTACATGGGATGAGCGATCTGTTATTGTGGACGAGGTTGTGAAAACACTCAAGGTAGGCTTATTTGCAGAGAAGTCTTTTTCCCCGCTAATGTTATTCTTTTATTCAGAATAATCATTGTTAGTAATTTTTTATAGGAATATGGTTGTTTGAGATTGTCGACAAGTCAAAAGGAAGAGATGATGGCGATGCAGATTTTGAATTCATGAACTATCAACATGTCACGACCTCAAATTTCCCTTTGTGTGACACCGTGAAGGCACCTAGTCTCCAATACTAGGTATGCCTAACAAATATGCGGAATGACTGAAGTAAAATCAAAAGTCTCAAAAATGCAACAATTATATAAAATAACGTTTGCCACTCAACAGATGTACAATTCCCAAAACCCGCGAAATATAAGCCACAAGCTCTATGAAGAATACTAAATAAGTCTACACAATAGTGTCTAAATAGCAACAAGGAAGTAAAATAATCCAGGTGGAGGGGGGGACTCCGAGGCCTGTGGACGCTGGTAGGTGTACCTTGAAGTCTCTACGCTCGGACTCTATTCACTGACACTTGGACTGGTATGAAGCACCTGGATCTGCAAAAAAATATGTGAAGAACAGCAACATAAGCACACCACAACGGTACCCAGTAAGTGCCAAGCCTAACCTCGGTAGAGTAGTGACGAGGTCAGGTTAGTGCCCTACTGAAAATAAATAATTGACCGAGCAAATATAGACAGTGGACAATAATGAAATTGAAATAGCGAATAGCATAACAAGATTAGCTACACAGAACTAAGCAAATAGTGCAACACGGAGAAAGATAATTAATAATGTTTTAAGGGAACAATGATCAAAAACAAGTACAAAGGAATGGGGAAATGTCAACAAGAGTCACTACCGAGGTACCGCCTCGTAGTCTCAAATCACAACCAAATCACAATCTTTCCTTATATCACCGCGGGAGCCTTTAAATTTAGTTTTGAAAATAATTTTTCTCGAAATAGCATCCCTCGTTTTAGCCCACCTTATCACACCGCATGGCTTCTAGTAGCTCCCCTACTAGCCACGCGTACCAAGACCACCTTATCTCACCGGCATGTGTTTCAACACCCAGACCTTAAACCACCGCATGCGTATCAATATCACAACTTACCACAAATCACACCTCAAGTCACAATCTCCTAGAGAAACCAAACAATAATAGAATTTCACAATAAGGAGCCCACGGCTCAACCACAATGTAAAAAAAGTCTCAATAATTAACACTCGAAAGAATAACTCAATAGAATGATATTTAACAACTTAACACTTTGCCTCAATAGGAATTATGGCCTTTGCAACTCAATACCAATTTCAAAAATAACATATTCCAAGAAATAGCAATTTCAAGTAAAGAATTCAACAGTTAAATAATGAATACGGGATAAGAGAAATAAAAATTTCAACTAAACATGTAGAGCAATTATCAAGTAAGAGATAAGACAAGTAGACATGTGAAGTTAGACAAAAATGATGACTATAACACGCCAATGTAACTCAATTAAAGCATGAAAGGAATTTACATAGCTTAAAATTGGTAATTTTCACATTTAGCCCCTGTACACACTGGTCGTCTTGCGTACACGGCTCTTACACATCATAATTGTCACAAGCGATACCAATCCTAAGGGGAATTTCCCCCAGACAAAGTGAGGCAAGCCACTTACCTCAAACCACGCTAAATCAATCCACTAGAAGGTCTTTCCCTCGATTTTTCAACTCCGAACCGCTCGAACCTAGCCAAAAAAATTTCATTGTATACATATAACTATAGAAAATTAATTCAAACAATGAAAATTAAAATTTTTGTGAAGAATTATAAAGTCAACCTAAAGTCAAATGCGGGCCCGCATCCCAAAATCCTACAAAAATTATAAAATTCTAACACCCATTCGATATCGAGTCCAACCATACAAGAATTATTCAAATTCGACCTAGTTTGCCTTTCAAAACTCAAAAATTTAGTCTAAGAAGTTCTACCACTTTTCCCCTTCCACTCCAATCCCTAATTACATAATAAAAACAATGATAGATTCGAGTAATTTTACCAAAATCGAGTTAAGAATTCTTACCCCAATGCTCTCTCTGAAAATCCCTCGAATTTTCACCTCAAACCGAGCTCTCTAAGTCCAAAATGTAAAATATGAAATAACCCCTCGATTTCAAACTTAAGTTTTGCTGCCCACTGATTTACACATTGCGATCACGGACTTCCCTACGCGATCGCGAAGAACGAATATTCCATCAGCTCAAAACATTATACGCAAATATGGAAGTCTAGTCACGAATGTCGTGAGAAACTTTCCAAAGCTACGTGATTGCGTGCACCCATTCGCGACCACATAGAGCAATGCATCCATCTTTCCAAGCCTCCCCTTCCTTCATTGCGGACGCAGCACCACTCACACATTTGCGATGCACTAACCTTCCAAGATTGCGATCGCATGAGCCATATCTCGATTGCATTGAACCAATTCATGCCTGCTAGTCTTAGAGCTTCGCGATCACGGCCCCTCTTTCTCGATCGCATAAGAGGAAACCAGAACTGAGAAGAATCAGCACTTCATCCATTCCTCAATGATCCGATGTGTGTCAAACATTATTCGAATATCACTCGAGGACTCGGGGACCTCAACAAAGCATACCAAAAATTAGTAAAATATCACATAAACACGATCGAAGCGTCAAATAACATCAAACAACACAAATTCTACGAATCGCAACCCAAATTCAAGCCTATGAACTATGAACTTCCAAATTTTAAAACCAATGCCGATTCATACCAAAACAAATCCAATTGACTCCAAATTATACACACAAAACATAAATGACAGTATGGACCTATTCCAACTTACGGAATCGGGATACGACCCTGATATCAATAAAGTCAACTCCCAATCAAACTGTCCAAAATCTCCCATTTTCCAACATTCGCCAATTCGTGCCGAAATGACCTATGGACCTCCAAATCAATATCCGGACACGCTCCTAAGACAAAAATCACCATATAAAGCTATTGGAACCGTCAAAACTTCATTCTGGGGTCATCTTCACACAAGTCAAAGTACAATTAATTTTTAAAACCTAAACCTCCAAATGGGGACTATGTGTCCCATTTCACTCAGAAACTCACCGGAACTCAAAACCAAACACCACGGCAAGTCACAAAATCATAATACAACATAGAGAAAACATAAATTGGTGACCGGGCCTAAAATACTCAAAACGACCGACCGGGTCATTACATCCTCCCCCTCTTAAAACAAATATATTCGTCCTTAAACGAGTACAGAGACATACCTAAAGTGGTGAAAAGATGAAGATAACGGCTACGCATATCATGATCAGTCTCCCAAGTCGCCTCCTCAACTGGCTGACCCCTCTACTAAACCTTCACTGAAGCAATACTCTTCGACCTCAACTTTCAAACATGCCTGTCTGAAATAGCCACTGGCTCCTCAACGTAAGACAGATACTTATCCAACTGGACTGAGTTGAAGTCTAACACATGATACGGATTGTTGTGATACTTCCATAGCATAGGTACATGGAATATTGGATGAACTGCAGCTAGACTAGGTGATAGTGGAAGCTTATATACCACCTCTCCAATCCTCTCAAGAATGTCAAAAGGTCCGATTTACTTAGGGCTCAGCTTGCCCTTCTTCTCGAACCTCATAACACCCTTCATGGGTGAAACCCGGAGAAAGACCCGCTCCCCAACAATGAATGCAACGTCGCGAAGTCGATCATGAATAAATTTTGACCTTCCCCAAAGCATCCTGAACTATGTCTGTACCAAATAGCCTAGACTCACCCGGCTCAAACCACTCCACCAGAGACCGACACCGTCTACCATACAAAGCCTCATACGGAGCCATCTGAATGCTCCACTGGTAACTATTATTGTATGAAAACTCCACAAGCAGCAAGAATTGATCCTAAGAACCCCCAAACTCCATCACAGACACATGAAGCATATCCTCCAATATCTTAATAGTGCGCTCGGACTGTCCGTCCGTCTGAGGGTGAAATGTTGTACTCAACTCCACCCGTGTTCCTAAATCATGCTACACGACCCTCTAGAATTGCGATGTAAACTACGTACACCAGTTAGAGATGATGGATATCGGCATGCTATGAAGCTTGACAATCTCGCGAATATAGACCTCAGCCAGCTGCTCTGAAGAATATGTAGTCACCACTAAAATGAAATGAAATGACTTAGTCAATCTACCGACAATTACCTATACTGCATCGAACTTCCTCCGAGTCTGTGGGAGGCCAACAAAACAATCTATAGTAATCCGCTCCCATTTCCACTCTGGAATCTCTAGCCTCTGAAGCAATCCACCTGGTCGCTGATGCTCATACTTCACCTGCTGACAGTTTAGGCATCGAGCTATATAGTCCATTTTGTCCTTCTTCATTCTCCTCCACCTATAATGTTGCCGCAAGTCCTGATACATCTTCATGGCACCTGGATGAATGGAGTACCCCAAACTGTGAGCCTCCTAGAGAATCAACTCACGCAAGCCATCTACTTTGGGCACACATAGCATGCCCTGCATTCATAATACACCGTCCTCCCCAATAGAGACCTCTTTAGCATCGTCGTGCTGAGCTGTGTCCTTGAGGACAAGCAGATGAGGGTCGTCATACGGACGCTCTATGATACGATCATGAAGGGATGACCGAGAAACCACACAAGCCAAAACTCGATCCGACTCAGAAACATCCAGTTTAACAAACAGGTTGGCCAAGGTCTGAAAATCCAATGCTAATGGCCTCTCTATTGATGATAGATATGCTAAACTGCCCAAGCTCTCTGCCTTGCGACTCAAGGCATCGTCCACCACATTGGCCTTCCCGAGATGATACAGAATTGTGGTATCACAGTCCTTAAGCAACTCTAACCACCTCCGCTAATGCAAGTTAAGAACCTTCTATCTAAACAGATATTGTAGACTCCGGTTGTCGGTGTAGATCTCACAAGGGACACCTTACAAATAGTGCCGCCAAATGTTCAATGTATGAACAGTAGTTCCTAACTCAAGGTCGTGGACAGGGTAGTTCTTCTCATGCACCTTCAGCTGTCTAGATGCGTAGGCAATAACGCTACCATCCTGCATCAATACCGCGCCAAGACCAATATGTGACACATCACAATATAGAGTATAAGACCTTGAACATGTAGACAACACCAACATTGGGGCTATAGTCAAAGCAGTCTTGAGCTTTTGAAAGCTCTCCTCACACTCCTTGGTCCACCTGAACGGAGCACCCTTCTGCGTCAATCTAGTCATAGGTGCTGCAATAGATGAGAAACCCTCTACAAATCGATGGTATTACGCCGTCAAACCAAGAAAACTTAGGATTTTGGTAGCACCCCATGAATGTTAATAGGGCGTTGGGTCAGCCCAAATGACATCACAAGGAACTCGTAACAGCCATACCGAGTCCTAAAGGCAGTCTTTGGGATATTTGGCTCCCGAATCGTCAACTAATGATAGCCTAAAGGCAAGTCAATCTTTGAGAATACTTTGGCACCCTGTTAGCTAATAAAATAGGTCATCAATGTGTGGCAGTGGATACCTTTTCTTTATTATAACCTTATTCAACTGGCGATAATCAATAATCATGCATATAGAACCATCCTTCTTCTATACAAACAAGACTGGAGCACCCCAAGGCGACATCACTAGGCCGAATGAAGCCCTTATCAAGCTATTCTTGCAACTTCTCCTTTAATTCTTTCAACTCTGCTGGGGCCATACGATAGGGTGTAATAGAAATGGGTTGAGTGCCGGGTAACAAATCAATGCCAAAATCGACATCCCTACTGGGCGGCATGCTCGGAAGATCCACTCGAAATACGTCGGGATAATGCCTCACTATCAGAACTGACTCCACAATATGAGTATCAACACTAACATCCCTCACGAAGGCTAGATGAGCATACACCCCTTCTTAACCATACATTAAGCCTTTAATAATGAGATTACCTTGCTAGGAACATAATCTAAAGACCCTCTCCACTCCAATCTAAAGCCTTTAATAATGAGATTACCTTGCTAGTTGGCATAGGGCGACAACTAGTCCATGCCCAAAATAAATATAAAAATCTACCATACTGAGCAACAATAGATCGACTCTAGTCTCAAAATCACCAAGAATAACTAAACACGATCGATACACACGGTCAACAACAATTGAATCTCCCACAGGTTTGGACACATAGATAGGAGAACTCAAAGAATCACGAGATACACCCAAAGATGGAGCAAAGTAAGATGACACGTAGGAATAAGTGGAGCCTGGATCAAATAAGACTGATACATCTCTTTGACAGACTGGAACAATGCATATGATGACTGAGTCGGATGCAACTACCTCCATCCTAGCAGGAAAGGCATAATAGCTGGCCTAGCCTCCCCCTCTAGGGCGACCTTTACCTACCCAAACCCACCCCTTCCTGGCTGTGCAGGTGGAGTGGAAACTGGTGCGGTAACCATAACCTGAGGACCCAGTACGCGGAGCCTGAGTGGTCTGTGGAGGTGCACCCCTCCTGAGTCAGGGGCAATCCCTCACCATGTGATAAGTGTCACCACACTCAAAATAAGCTCTCGAAGGACGTAGTTGTGGCTGGCTGGGGCCTGATCGGCTGGATTGACCACTGAAAGCACCCCGTACAGGAGGTGCACTAGACAATTATGATGCGTAATAAGGAGCGTGTGGCCTAAGAGTGGCCAGAATATTGCTGGAAGTTGGAAGTGCTGAATGAACAGGGCAAATCACATAGCCCCTACCATGACGAGCTGCAACTGGGCGTGGGCACCACTATATGTGCAAGAATATCGATGCCTCTTGGACTCCCTCTCCTCTCTCTCCTAGGCCCACATACCCTCCAATATCCTAGCATCTCAACTACTTACTGTTATGCAATGTCCATCTCTAGCTCTCGGGCCATGCTAGATCCGATACTAGGATTGAGCCCTTCGATAAATTGACGGACTCGCTCTTTAACGGTAGCAATCAAGGCTGGTGCATGCCTGGACAAATCATTGAACCAGACCGCATACTCTGATACGGTCATAGAACCCTGGCGCAACTGCTCAAACTCAGCGCGCCATGCATCTTTGAGACTCTGGTGAACAAAATCCCTCAAGATCATATCTGAGAACTAAGCCCAAGTGAGTGAAGCTGTCTCGGCTGGACTACCCAACTTATATGCTCGCCACCACTGATAAGCTGCTCCCTTAAGCTGGAACATAGTGAAAGCAACCCCACTAAACTCCACAATACCCATAGTACGGAGGATACGGTGGCACTCCTCAAGGGACCCTTGGGCATCTTCTGACGCCAAACCGCTGAAAGTAGGAGGGTGGTACTTCTTGTACCTCTCGAGCCTGAGCTTCTCCCCCTCAGAAGCTGCTGTTGACGGCCAATTTTGACACTCCCTATTAAAATTAATTTATTCATGCTTAACAATTTACATAAATGCTTCAAAGGTATTTCTTAGTAATGATGAATATCTATTTTTATAAACTAATTAGGTATTAGTTTCAAAACTAATTACATAGTACTAATATTGTGTAATTACAAATATATTTACTTTTATAAAATAACTTCTATATGTACATTACATAGGATTTATAATTTGACAAAATTATTCCTTAATTTCAAAAGAATTAGGCTACTCTATTAATATTTTGAAATTAGTGCTACAATTTGAAATATGGGTCATTTATAGGTAATTAAAATAATTAGCAACATATAGTAATTATAATTTTACCACGTTTTATTGAAATTTCCATGCTTATTTAAATTGATTTTAAAAATCCATTCTCCGGTTCGAATTCATCAAGACAAAATTCAATTTCCTGACAATATCATCCATCATTGATAAATATTTTCTGGATTTCCATTGTCAGGAAAACTGAAAATTTCGCACCTCGGAGAAGTTAGATTTTGTTTCTGAAATTAGGGTTCAAAAAAGTCGATACGGTGGTGCTTAAATTCGTCGGAAACTTTATTGTGGACTCGAATCAGAAGATTGAGTGAATTTGGGGCTGAGTTTATAGGGTTTTAGTTGAAAATTTCGAAATCGAAGTCGAAGAAGAAATTAGATCTTTCTATTCGGGGATTGTTTGAATAAATTGAATCACTGAAAACTAATTCGATAGGTTTGATTCTTAATCTTTTTGAAGCTGAAGGTACATATTGGTGTCGATTGAAAACTGAATTCGATAAGTTCTCGTTCGGAATTTCTGAACTCAGTTCTTCGGAGTTTCAATTCATCTTCTCCTTTCTCCTAAGACCTCCGTTTTCATATCATTTCTCAATCTCCGTCACCATAGAATTTTTCAGACGTTGAAGCGGTTACTAGTTCATTTATTTCTCGTCAAAAATCTCTTAGCTTCCCTTTTTTTCAAGATTCCGGTCAATTCTCACCAGCTCAGACACCGGCGAATTCAAGATTTCGGAGAAGAGAGGAAGAAAAAGTTCAAGGTTCTTCTTTTCATTTTGGTCTATTTTTAGATTTCTTGGTTGGTCTAAATTCCAGAGAAAACAAAAAACCTTCAAAGTTTCTTCTTCTTATTTGAACTAGAAACACATCGAGTATTGCTCTAGCTCGTCGCAATCCATCACGGCTAGATTTCTGTTAACTTCAAGGGCTGCAATCCAAGTTCTATTCTTCCTCTCTGGTCTTAATATTTTAATAGTTTGATATTTTAGCGTAATTGTATCTCCTTTCCTACCTATTTTGTTCTTGAATCTTTAGTTAGTATTTTCCCTAGCATTGTCAAATTAATTGCATTAGTGCTATCTATATGTTGACTTCTTAATTTTGAATCTTTATTTCAAATATCCGTCAGTAGTTTTGTTCTAGTTTTGCACATTATCTTTGTGATCTTTAGTAGTAGATTATAGCCTCCTTTAGCTCTTGTATTGTATTTCTTCACCTATTTTTCTATCCTTTTGTTGTAGAGTATAGTTCCTTTAGTTCTTTTGTTTTATTTCTTCACTTGTTTTTCTATCCTGTAATTGTAGATTATAGTTCCTTCAGGTCCTTTTTTTTATTTCTTCACCTGTTTTTCTGACCTTTAGTTGTAGATTATAGTTCCCGTTAATTCCTTTATTTTATTTCTTCATCTGTTTTTCAACCTTTAGTGCTAGATTATATTTCGGTAATTCATTTTATTTTTGTTGCTAGTTTTCTGGATAGTGCTTGCATAGTGACTCCTACATTATAATGGCTTTGGTAAACGATGGTAGGGTAAGGTCTTGTCCTTAGGGGAGTCAGCGCGGGGGAGGAGGTGCGGGGTTAAGGAGTGTAAGAGGGATAAGGGAACTGCTAGGCTGAGAGTGGGGTCTTGGAACATAGGAACATTGACTAGAAAATCTATAGAATTAGCAAAGATTCTCAAGAAAAAGGAAGATTACTAGGTGGTTAGGAGATAAGGCGTGGAATGTGGGCAGTTTCAAACTTTGGTATTCTAGGAGGGTGGGGGGCAGGAACGGGGCAGGTATCTTGGTTGATAAGCCCCTCCATGAACTAGTGGTGGAGGTTAGGAGGCCGAATAACAGGCTGATGACTATTAAGCTAGTTGTTGGAGGTTTTACTTTGAACATAATCAGCGTGTACACACCCCAAGAAGGCTTGGATGAGGAAGTCAAGAGGCATTTCTTGGAGGATTTGAATGAGATGGTGCGTGGAATCCTTCGTACCGAGAAGCTTTTCATAGGAGGAGATTTCAACGGTCGCATTGGAGCGACATCTAGGGGTATGATGATGTGCATAGTGGCTTTGGCTTTGAAGATAAAAACGAAGGAGGAACGTCTCTGCTGGACTTTGCTAGAGCATTTGATTTGGTGATAGCAAATACGAGTTTCCCGAAGAATAGGGATCACTTGGTCATCTTTCAGAGTTCGGTGTCCGAGATTCAGATTGATTATTTACTCTGCAAGAAGTCTGACAGAGGTCTTTGCACAGATTGCAAGGTCATCCCGAGTAAGAACCTCTCGACCCTTCATAGGCTCCTGATCATGGACTTTGAGATCACGAGGAGGATGAGGAAGAGGGCGATGTATAGCCAACATAGGATAAAGTGGGGAGCCTTGATGGAAGCTAAAGCGCAGGAGTTTGGGGGCAAGCTGGTGACTCTAGGGGCTTGGAAGAGTAGTGGGGACGTAAGCGCTATGTGGACCACGACTGCACAGTGCATTAGGGAAGCCACAAGAGAGGTATTAGGGGTCTCAAAGGGTTACTCTGGTGGTCACAAGAGAGACTAGTGGTGGAATGGAGAGGTGCAAGTAAAAGTGGAAACCAAGAAAACAGCGTATCTGAAGCTAGTGGAAAGTGCAGGCAAGGAGGAGAAGAGGGCGAGTAGGGAACATTATAAGATGGATAAGAAAGAGGCAGACCTAGCAATTACGGCAGCCAAGACAGCAGCTTTTAGTTGTTTTTATGAGGAACTTGAGGGCTGAGGTGGAGATAAGAGGTTGTTCAGGTTAGCCAAGGCACGAGAAAGGAAGGCGTGTGACTTGGACCAAGTGAAGTGCATCAAGGACGAAGAAGGTAGATTTTTGTTGGATGAGGGGCCTATCCGTCAGAGATAACAGACCTACTTCCATGGTCTCTCGAACGAGGAGGGGGATAGGAGCATTGTATTGGGGATTTTGAATTCTCCGGGAGTCCTTGTGACTTTAGGTATTGCAGGCGGATTAGAGTTGATAAATTTGAGGGGGCTATGCGTAAGATGAACAGAGGCAAAGCGACGGGGCCGGATGAAATCCCTGTAGAGTTTTGGAAGAGTGGGGGCAAAGCAGGCTTAGAGTGGCTCACTAGGTTATTTAATGTCATTTTTAGGACGAAGAAGATGACCGCAGAGTGGAGGTGGACCACGATGGTTCCTGTATACAAAGACAAGGGTGATATCCAATATTGCAATAACTATCGGGGTATCAAGCTGCTTAGCCATACTATGAAAGTCTGGGATAGAGTGGTAGAGCCAAGGGTGACAAGGAGTGCGACTATTTTCGAGGGCCAGTTTGGGTTTATGCCGGGGCGTTCGACTACATAAGCCATCCACCTTGTTAGGAGATTGATAAAGAAGTATAGGGAGAGAAAGAAGGACTTGCATATGGTGTTCATCAACTTAGAAAAGGCGTATGATAAAGTTCCAAGCGAGGTTTTGTGGAGATGTTTGGAGGCTAGAGGCGTACATGTTCCTACATTTGGTTGATTAAAGACATGTATAATGGAGTACAGACCCGAGTGAGGATGGTGGGTAGGGACTCGGACAAGTTTCCAGTAATGATGGGGTTGCATTAGGGGTCGGCACTAAGCACTTTTTTGTTTGTTCTGGTGATGGACGTACTGACGCGCCACATCCAAGAGGAGGTGCCATGGTGCATGCTATTTGTAGATGATATTGTATTGATTGACGAGACGCGAGACAGTGTGAACGCATAATTAGTGGTATGGAGGCAGACCCTGGAATCTAAAGGTTTAGAGTTGAGCAGGAGCAAGACATAATACTTGAGTGTAAGTTTAGTGGCGAGACTCAATGAGGGGAAGGGGAGGTGAGGCTAGACTAACAGGTCATCCCAAGGAAAGGGAGTTTTAAGTACCCTGAGTATATTATTCAAGGGGATGGGGAGATTGATGAAGATGTCACTCATCGTATCAGGGGGGATGGATGAAATGGAGACTCGCTTTCGGTGTTTTGTGTGACAAAAAGGTGCCACCAAAACTTAAAGGTAAGTTTTACAGAGTGGCAGTCAGACCAACGATGTTGTATGGGGCTGAGTGTTGGCTAGTCAAGATCGCTCATGTCCAGAAGATGAAGGTAGCAGAGATCAGGATGTTAAAGTATGGGCACACCAAGTTAAATAGGATCAAAAATGAGGTTATTCATGACAAGGTGAGTGTGGCCCCTATTGAGGACAAGATGCAGGAAGCGCGGCTTAGGTAGTTTACTCATTTGAGGAGGAGGAGCACAAACGCCCCGCTGAGGAGGTTTTAGAGGTTGACATTGGGGGGCCTACAGAGAGGTAGAGGTAGGCAAAGAAGAGGTAGGGAGAGGTGATTAGGCAAGAGATGGCGCAGCTTCAGCTGACCGAGGACATTACCCTTGATAGGAAGGTATGGAGGTCGAGGATTAGGGTAGTAGAGAAGGTAGTCTAGAGTGTTCATAACAGTAGTGTCGGCACGCAGTCGCGCTTTCTGTTGGTAGTAGGTAGCTATGACTAACCATTGTTTTCTTTCATTGCTGATCACCTCACTATCTTATTGTCTTTATTCTGCTTTTATACGGCTTTTTGGTACTGTCCCTTCTTATCTATATTTTCATTAATGTAATGCTTATGCTTTCCTAAGCCGAGGGTCTATTAGAAACAACCTCTTTATCTTCACAAGGTAAGGGTAAGGTCTACGTACACACTGCCCTCCCCAGACCCCACGATGTAGGATAATACTGGATATGTTGTTGTTATATTTAAATTGATTTTAAAAGGGTTAAAACTGAAAGGCTACAATTGCAATTCCTCCATTAAAGATGAAGTGGCTATTCTTTAAATTAATTTTGGCCCAAATACCAGGCCCAAATTCGAACAATCGAGTCCAAACACCACATCCCCTTCCAACTTGGCAATCCTTGCCATTACCTCTCAACCAAATATGACCTGACACGTCACCTGTTGATCCTACTCAGGAAACAAACGCAAGCGACCGTTAATTCAAACCATCAACATTCACAAATTATACCCTATTTTTCATTCAAATCTCAACACACTATCAGAATGTCACAACTATTGGATCACACAGATCCAACGGACCCCATATTTTCAAATTTTGATTTCTTTTAATATGTAATTGTCACGACCCAAGCCGGAGGGCCGCGACTGGCACCGGACCCTACCCTACGGGCGTTGGCGTACCCTTCATCTAACTTTCCTTATTATTTATAAGGCTTGTCATATGCATATAATCTCGAATAATAATTATAATGATACGTGACATTATACCATGATACGATCATACTTATATACATAATATAGCCAACAAGGCTGCAATGCAGAACCATAAAACAAATTGCATACGTTTGCCAACAAGGCAATTCGAATGTACATAAGTCAACCCATCACTTGTCTATGCATAAATTGACACTTGTCTATGAGTCTCTACAAAAACGTACATAATGCAACCTACGTCAGAACAGGGCCCCGACGTGCCCATAATGCCTACAACAAAATGCATACCAAGACTGTGGCAAGTCCGAAGGATGGATCTCGCCAATATCTGCTGAACTGGGTAGCCTACTGTGGTGGGGAAGCCTCGTCTATTTGTCTGCCTGGACCTGCAGCACGACATGCAGCGTCCACAATAAAGGACGTCAGTACGGATAATGTACTGAGTATGTAAGACAGGAAACATAATGCAAGAACAATAATAAGCATCAGGGTAAGAGACATACAACCTGTACCATCTGAATGCCTCTGAGGGCGACTAACCATGTCATGCCTGACATGCATATGCATATACATATATTTATATCCTTTTGAAAATCATCATATACATATATACGCCTCTGTGGGCCATCATCATCTCATACATATGCCTCTGTGGGCCTCCTCATCATCATACCCAACTGATCAGTGGTTGCACAATAGGTGCCATACCGGCCGACTATAGCGCGGCTCGGTAGAGTAAAATAGATAATGCATGCTGGACTCATAAGAGTCATACTACCATGGTGAAATAATAACATATCAATCCTCCCATAAGAGGGGAAACAATATACGTACTGCTACCTTCTAAGAGTAGAGT